>JAOWBL010020857.1:0-33955 GCA_028564865.1 Zenarchopterus dispar
TATATATGTATATATCCATTGGATAAAGGTTTTACCAAATCATGGTACTAACCATTAAAATATATGCAAATGAAAAAAAAAAAAAACGATGACTGTGCAAAGCCCTAGTTGGTATCAGTGTTAACAGCTTGATTACTATCTTATCACTTCCTCTTCTCACTGCCTCTTAGAGGAAGTGACAGTGGGAAAAGTTTCCGACAACTTACGTTGGTCATATTTTATTTTTAATAATTTACTATAATACACCTATTCATTCAATGTTTCACCTTATGTCTTTTTATGTTTTTATTTTTTTTTGTGGTAAATTCTCTGGATAAAGTGTGAAAAAAATATGTTCACTAATAACCTAAGTTTGTTAGACATCTGGAGGTTCCTAGTGAACCAAAAGCTGATCGTTGTTATCAAGTATTGTGCTAGAGGGTCTATATTTATTTCTTTTTTCTTTTTTTCAGCGATCATGTCCACAACAACAACAAAGCATCTCTTATGCTTATCACACCAGTACAGTGCATTAGTTTGACCTTGAAGCCTTCAGTTAAAAGAAACTGGTAATAGTAAAGATGGCTTCATGGTCAGTATTTTGCATTTCACAAGAAATGACTGTTTGACTTGCTGAACTGGGATGCAGCTGAAACAAACAAACCAACAACAACAAAAAGCATTTCTAATGGAGGATTGTACAAATGTGTATCCACTACCAAAAATCTTCCAGGAAAACTTGGAAGTTTCCCCAACCATCAGGCCCGTAATAAACCAAAGACCAAAGAGTTATTTGTGTAAAAGAAACTTTTCTTTAGACCACCTTTTCTTTAGACCACCTTTGCATAATCTGCACTATAAATTACCATCCCAAAACACAGCATATTGATTTTGTTTAATGAGCAGCACGGTGGCTTAGTGGTTAGCACTGTTGCCTCACCGCAGGAAGGTTCCTGGTTCGACTCCCAGCCAGCTTGTGTGGGTTTTCTCCCGGGACTCCGGTTTCCTCCCACAGTCCAAGAACATGTGTGTGAGGTTGAGTGGGGACTCTGAAATTGCCTGTGAGTGTGTGTGAATGGTTGTTTGTCTTTGAATGTGGCCCTGCAATGGACTGGCAACCTATCCAGGGTGTGCCTTTTGCCTTGGATGGGCTGGGATAGGCTCCAGCAGACCCCTGTGACCCAGAAATGGAACAATGGGTCAAGAAGATGGATGGTGACATTTTAGAATGAAGCCTCCCTATGTGACAGTGCACAGATAAAATCATGGGGTTGTAGAAACTTAGCTCCAGAAACTGTGCAGCTGCACATCCAGCAAGGCCAATCTCTGTTTTGAAAATGTGGCAGCTTCCTAAACAGGTTTTCTGCACCTACTAGATTTTTTGTCACCTTTCTCTCTCTTGTTTTTCAAGGAATTCCCACTGAGATGCAATAATCTCTTTAAAAAGCCTTAAAAACTGTTTTTGCAATAACTAATAAGATAGTTGATATGACCCAGTGCATTATAGATTACTACAGAAAATATTAGTTACCATAATATGGTGGTACATTCACAAATGACTCTTAAAACTGCATTGTGCAAAAAAGTAAGCCTTATGGTAACCTTGTATTGAATAGTTTCTGAGCTTGAAGGCATCTGGAATTGACTATTGTGTAGTGATCAGAAGAATCAGTATTCTGCATCTTCTTTTGACAGAAAAGGGAGTCATGTGCTCAGACTAAAGACAAAAAGAACAACCAAGAATGTTATCAACAGCAAGCCAAAGACCAGGCTCCCAGGTGGTATGGAGTTGTGTCAGGGCTCTCGACAAAGGCCATTTTCACTTCTGAGAGGTTCAGTCAAACATGTGCAATGAGATGTGACACAGAATGAAGCAACACAGGCCAAGATGATGCTGATCTGTATCCTGGCTGAGGAAGAAGAGGGTTAAGGTATTGGGCCTGTGTGACTATATTCTCCACCTGGCCCTGCTGGAGAATGTGTGGAAAGCTTTAGAATGAAAAATTATACAAAAAAAAACTATTTTGCTGCACACTTTAAAACATGTTTGGAGCAAGAATGAGATAAGATAACCACTGAAATACTTCATGTAAAAATACTTTTTAAGTGGCACGAGAGACAATAGCAACATTGCAATGTTGTAAAAACTTTACTGTCTCAACTTTTAGGATGCTTTGAAGACCTGAAATTTTTTTCTTTTTTTTTCAAAAACATGATTTCCTTTTTTTTTTTTTTTAATTTAGCATTTTTCACATCCTGCCAGCTTTTCTGATCAGTTGATGAATTAAAATACACCTTTCAAGTGTAAAATAGACAGAAAGCAGTTGCTTGAGGGAATTCCTATTCTTATTGTATTGATAGTTATTATGTTAATTGTACCTCTGAAAAATACTTTCTCTAAAGTTATAAAACTGTGAACATATTATCTTTATCAGTGTGCATGCAGGCAACACCACAGATAAACAAACATTATTCTGCATGACTTGTAGTCATACATGAAACAGCATAAAAACCACATGTGAAGAGTTGTTTTGCAACTGTTACAGTTCCTGTCATACGGGAACAAACAGTAAACAGTGCAACTAAAGTAGCTGCAAAACAACATAGTGTTTCAGTGGTGGCCCTTAAACAGAAATAAAGAAGTTACCTTGGTCCATTATTTAAAATAAACTGTGAATACTGTCAAGTACTCAGTTGAAAATACATCAGTAAAATATTCACTATGAGTATGACCCTTGCTAACACTGTTAAAGTTTATTATCAGTATTACTTTCATTAACAATTTTTCAAATTTTAAAAGCTGTTTAATCAAACAGCTGTTTCAGCTGCAAATAGAGTTGGCTAATTCATTTTAAGGTATCATATTGTTTAGTATGACACCTTTTTTTTCAGGTAGCCTGTGATAGACTAACACATTCTCATGGTCCTCAAAAATAGCACAGCGCTGTGGTCACGACTGACAAGGATCATGTCACTGCAGTGGCAGAGTAAAAAGTAAAACAGACCAAGCTTGCAAGACTTCAAGGTTGTCATCTTGTTGTTGCCAGGTGGGAAGCTTCCATTTTGCCAGCAGTGTATGAGCTCCTTCTTTTTGCCTTTTGTGCTTTTGACAGAAAGGGGATCACAAAGGGTGAACTTCAATTGTGGTGAACAATAGGCTTTCTCTCATCAGTGTACTGGGTAAAATAATAAAATAGTCATTGTGCAAGCAAGTAATTTCAGTCGTTCAAGTAAAGTCAGAAATATCATGTTGCCTGAACTCTAAAATCAAATATGGATTAAAGCTAAATGTAAACTGCAAGTGAGCAGTAACAAGAGAGTGTAAAATTACTCTCTTTAGGTCACCCTCGGGCCTTGTGACGGACTGTTCAGGGTGGACACTTGCCTTTCACCTGCGCTGAGCTGGGATAGGCTCAAATAGACCCCCGTCGCCCTGCACTGGATTAAGCTAGTGCAGAAAATGTATGAATAGATGGAGCTCATCCTGAACTGGAGTGGTATATTTGTGAGTTCTCTGAACTTCTTCCCCACTCCCCTCCAACCTCCTTAATGCTCCAACCACAGAAGGTCAGTGGTATACCGTATACAAATATATATTTATTAAGATGCACTGTTTCAGTGTTTTTGCATGTGCATGAGAAACCAAATGCAAAGTGCTTTGTTGAACAATTAAAACAAGGTTAAAAAGATGCTATGGAACTGCAGCCCAATTACAATGTCCTTGTCATTTTGTTCACAATTAAACACTCCAGAATGACTTTAAGTGTGAAGTGATGATGTGTCTGCATGCTGGTGCCAAAAAATACCACGTGTATATCTCAGAAATGATACCAGCATTGGCAGTATAGGCAACATTTAATGCCCTGGAAAGGAGAATAGGTTTGTTAGACAGTGATAAACCTGCCAAGTATGTGTCTGAAAGTACCTGCCCCTTTCAGGTACTTTACAATAAAGATATCAAGGACCCTTGTGTGTATCAAACAATTGGCAATCCCAGGTTAGGTTCTTGCTTTCAAAGAATAGCCCTAGGGTGAAAACGCAAATATATATTACAACTTCTAACATTTCAACCACTTGAAACCTGCAACCAAACATCTGCACATGGACGTTATAGACAAAAAGACATTGTGTCCAGGCTGAGTGGAATGGCTAACAGATTTCACTGTCACCTAAAAGGTTTTTTTTTTCTCTCTCCAAAATACTGCCTTTGTTATCCCCAGCCATCCATAAAGAACGCAGAGACTAACAGAGCCACGGCCGCCTGTGCTCTTTGCCTTTCATCATAGAAAGTGTTGTCACTATCTGTCTGCTCTTTACTGGGTTTTTGGAGGTCCTGGTGCCTCTCACTGGCTATTGAATAACGACCCTGAGAGACCCAGGTTTATCCTAATCCCTACTTGAAAGCTGTCTTTCCTCTAATTCAATCCCTCTCTAAACCCTCACCAGTGACAGACAAATTATGCATAACACATGCACATGCACACACAAACACACACACGCACACACACACTTGCAAGCATCAGATTTGAGTGACGGTTCCAGCGACATACTGGAACTAAAAAATTAAAGTGTCAAGGAGATGCAGATACAACATTTAAAATAAGGGTTTAGATGCTGACAGTGCTATTGATTTAAGGACAAATATTATGTTGGAATGACATTTATCCCTTTCATGTCTTTTTACTTTAAAACTTTGAGTAATTTAAGTCAGTTGTAATTAATTCTGAAGAATGGCTGTAAAAAATGCTGCGATGGTGCAAGTGTTGTGGTTAAGTTCTGGTCCTGTGTAAGCTCCCATTTTTCTGATGGATCAGTACATCATTAATTTCATCGCTGCTTGTATAAACTGAATCCAGGAAACAGCTGTGCACCAAAACTCTAATCCAGAGACTCCACTGGTAGAGGCTCTATAACAACTTCAGAAGAACCCTGACCTAAACTTAAAACCATAGAGCCATTGCACTTGAACAGGCTGCAATCTAGCATCTAGCTTCTTTTCACTGAAGATCCCAAACTCTGGAGAAATGTCCAGAAATACCTGTCTGATTATAATGATCATTGTTATATTTGGAGGTAAAAAGGAGGCTTGCAGACCAAAGAACAGAATCCCAACTGTGAGATGTTGGGGTGGCAGCATCATGCTTTTCTCCAGTTGGTGCTGGTGGACTTTACACAATAGAAGCATCACAAGTCAAGAAGATTAGGTGGATATAATGAAGCACCATCTCAAGACATCAGCAGAAAAATTAAAGATCAAGTATAGATGGGTTTTCCAAATGGACAATGACCCACAGCTTACCTCCAAATTACTTGCAAAGTGGCTTAAAGACAATGACATGAAGGTACTGGAGTGCCTTTTACAAAGCCCTGACCTCAATCCTTTAGAAAATTTGTTGGCGGCACTGAAAAGTCATGTGCAAGCAAGAAGGTCCAACAACTTCACTCACACCAGTTCAATCAGGAGGAGTGGACAAAGATTGTAGAGAGATACATTTTACAAATATAGCACATTAGGGGAATTCTTCAGATATGTTTATGATTTCTTTTTTCTTTTTTTTTCTTTTTTAGCTCCATATGAACTTTTGGTTTTAGCTATATATTCGGACAAGACAAATAATAAAAATGCGCAACAGACATGATCTTGACAAATGCTCTCAAATAAAAATACACTTATATCTTTATGACTCACTTGAACTGGGATGAAATCCAAAAGTGAATATGACCAACACTGCGAAAACAGCTCCTAGAGAAATAAGCCTAATATTCATAAATCTTGTCAAAATGGTCTTATTTTAAACAGAAATACATTTGTCAATGGACAAAGAAGAAAAATTCTTGACAAGAATTCTTAAAACTACCGAAACAGACTAAAATAGTCTTCTACTTTTCTTGCAACAAGGCTTTTTTACTTTCTTAGAAATGAGTTTTTGCAGTGAAGTTTAACATACAGCACCAGAGTGATTCAACACATCACTGCTCCATGTCACTCAGCAGCTCTAGAAGAAACAAGATATTAAAGTATTCATAGAAACAGTGAAACATGGAAGAAATAGAAACAAGAGGATGCACTTCAAACAAACAGACATACCGGAGACTGTGAAGGATGGAATAAAATAATCTCAGAACAAACAGAATGCAGCACACACTGATCTGTAATAAAAGTGACTTCATTTGTGTGTACCTTCTGCACTTTAAACATGAAGAGAAACAAAGGCCCAACACTTGTGAGGCAGTTCCTGAGCTTCACATGCTTTCAGGTGTGTTTCTTGTCACTTGCTGCAACAAGGGACACAATGTGTAAATCTGGATTTTCTTTACTTGAATCCAGAACAACATGTCAGTCTTTTTTTTTACACCTTTGCGGCTGTGAGTGACAGAATAGCAGATACAAGCACAAGATGGATTCCTTTATTTGTAAAAAGTTTCACATCCATATATGAGACAATATCAAAAGCAGTGTCAGCCATTTGAAGGTAACAGTTAACCTAAATGCTGTTTTTGTTCCTATTATGTCACAAAAGATCAAAAATGGAGCTTACCCCAGCTCTCTGTAAGGAAGAGGTAGACTACCCCAGATCAATAGGTGCAGTGAAAGCTGGGAGGAAGCCAGAGTACCTGGAGAAATCCCATGCAAGATTGGGAAGAATGTGCAAAGGGCTTGTCCTGGGATTTAAACGAAGAACCAGGAAATGTACAATGTCAATGTATAAAACTGGTCCAGGATTCATCTTGAACTAAACCCATTTTAGGAACAAACAGAAAAAGTGCAACTTTTATTCTTTTTTTTGCCATTGTTCGGGTCTTCTTCCATTATCAGCATGTTTGGATGGTTTGTTTAAACTGTTGTCGCTGCTCTGCAACTTCAGAAAATTTCCAAAAAGTCTTGGGGTGATGACATCAGTGTAAAAGTCAAAGACTCATTTCTTGGAAATAGAAAGAGCTGAAATGAAGTGGGAGGCACAAGGAATGGATTCTCAACGCTGCCTAGCAAAAGCACGGCCTCCTCCTCAGCCTTTGATAAAAAAAAAGACAGAAGAGAAAAAAATTCACATACACAGGCACATTGCCACAGAGCATGGAAGATGAAAAACCCATGAGTTCACGCATTTTGATTCTTAAATCAACAGTGTTTTGATTTTGCTTTGGCTACAGCCGAGCGTGAAGTAGCTTATTATCTGCTTCATTACATTCAGGATGCAGACGTGCATTTGTGTGTGTGTGTGTGTGTGTGAGCGGGAGAGAGAGAAAGAGGGAGAGATTTTGTGAGCGCCCCATAAAGTTAACCGAGCCCATCACATCGGTTTATTAGAGACTCGTACAGTTTTCCCATTCCACAGCAGTGAAAGTGAGAACATCTTTCATCAAATAAGCAAAGCGGCAGTTTGAAGTAGAATCATTTTATACCATCTAAAGACATGCAAAATACTAAAAACGTGTGCTCTACTGCTGTTCAAGTAGTCACTTAAACAACTGTGCTGTATCTCTTTGTAATAGGTCATTTTAAGTAGGTGTATTTCCCCGTCCTTGAAGTTTTGCAGTTGTGGAAACTTGTTTGGTGTGATCCCTCCTACATGGATGTTCACCTTGAATTTGATTGACAGATAACATTACAGAAAAAACCCAAAGGTGGCATCATTTGAACCACAAACTGTGAGCAAATCATGAGCTGGCTGAGACTCTTTGATCTCCTTCCTCAATCTGTCAAAAGTCAGACTCATCTGAGCAAGCACAAATTAGCATGTGAAGTGAACGTTTGCGTGTCCAAATGGCCTGCAGCATAGAACAAGCAGAAATTATCGTAAAAATGTGATCCCGAGCATGTGTAGCAGGTTTTTGTCGAGCAACGGCTTGGCCTCTTGTGCACAGTGCTGTTTTTACAGTCTGGCTTATATGTGACAACATACTATTAAAGCTAGAGTAAATAGTTCGGCACAATTTCAAATCCAAAACACTTTTAGTTTTTCCCTCCCACCTTCTAGCAATTTTCACAATCTCTTGTGTAGATTGTAATAATGAAAGAAAATTGTCATCACATACATCCTCTGTAAGCTTAAACATAGGGGAAGATTCATGCTCGTGCATTTGGTTTTAATTTGCAGATGTGCCTTCATGATAGGAGATATTCTCACAGGGAACATTATGGAGAGAGGGAAGAAGGAGCTAGCTATCCTTGTTTGGTTGTTGTTTTATTCAAAAATCACTGACACCATCCAGAAATTGCTTAAACTACCTTTTTGTTGACTCCCTCTATTATCCTGGAGAATGTAGAAGAGGGCCTTGGCATTTGTGGGCTTGTGTTTTGTTGCCATTGGTATTATTGAACAGGAGTGTATATCTTATTGGTTTTGTTCAACAGCACTTGAGTGTGACGGAAACAAATGACCTGTATGACTTCACGGGGGAAGGTTTTCCCATCTTGACTTGAGTGCTTGAGTGTGACCGATAGGACTGTAGCCTTTATTCTCATTACAGCTGTAATTAGACAGAGCATTGTGCATGTACAACACAAAATAACATCTGTGTGTGTATAAGTGGAAGTGTTTGTGTGTTGTGTGAGAATGACATCGGAATGCTGTCATCACCATGCTCCACTTGTCTCCTTGTTTTACCTTGTTTCCTTGTATTAGAGCAGCTGATAGACCTGCTGGTCGCAGGTGAAATGGAAAAACACACACTTATCTGTGTATTTCTTTACTTGTGAGGATCCTCTCTGATGTACATCTAGTTCATAGAATTGAACCATTAACTTAACCCACTGTAAGTGGAGTCATGCAAGATCTTGACTTTCAGAATTCCACCCAAGGAGTGACACTGTAAATTCTGTTAAGGTTCACAGATGTAAAAAGTACAATGTTTCCCCATAAAATAAAAACACAAGAGCAAAGAGTCTGCAGAACATCAGCTACCTCATCAGGATGGCCCAACAATGGCAGCTGAGGGAGTTTAACCTGCCAAGGGCGATGCAAGTTCACTTTTAAACTGCTATTGTTGACTCCATCCTCACCACCATCACTATTTGGTACATTGCTGCTACTGCCAAGGACAAGTGCAGGTTGCAGTCTGTTATTCGCTCTGCAGAGAGGGTGATTGGCTGCAATCTTCCCTCTCTCTAGGAATTTCCAGAACCTTGAGGAGAGCAGGGAAAATCACAGCCCCTCCCACCCAGAGACAAACTATGTGAGTCGCCCTCCTCCTGCTGAAGGCTGTGGTCCATTTGGACCAAAACCTACTTTAAAAACAGTATTTTTTTTTTAGTGACAGTAAGTCTCATGAACATGGCCAAAGGCCTGCATTGACCATTTTCCACCAGACTTGAGATCTGATGTGGATGTTCTGAAGTGAAGAAGATGTAGTTGTCTCATTTTTTGACATTCACATGGTAAACTCTAAGGTTTAACCAGAAACTGAACTTAATATATGAGTATTCCCTGGTATTTTTTCTGTGGTTAAAGGAATATATAAATAAAATAAATAAATATACATGTGAATCTTCTGTAAAACTCATTTGTGTTTGAAATAATTAGCATGATATTATGCAAACACAGTAGGCACTGAAGTCCACTCACTCCATCATTGCACTGCAGTAGAGGTATCAACACAGTCTGAAAGACAAGAAGAGAAAAGATGAACGCCCTTTAACTACTCTGAAAATAAAGGAAAACGTGTATCTAGCTGGTGTGAATATTTTAGGTTAAGCCACCACAGAGTTCGTAAATGAGGTGAAACTGAGTAAGTTTACTGGACACTGGCTCCGGTGATTTCAGAGAGAAATTCTCTGCTTCTTCTGCCATCTGGGATGAAATCACTGTCAAAGCTAGAGACAACGTGGGAACACCAACTGCCTGTCTACACACCCGTGTGAGAGAGGGCAGGTGTGTGCTGCACCTGTTTGAATATTTAAGTTCTTCTGTGGTCAATGGCACAACAGGGACATCAGAAACCAGAGAGTCTACCAGCAAAGTCTGCGGCACGCACAAGTGTTTATATTAAAATAAAACACAAGGGCATGCAAACTCTGCATCTAAAAATTGTGCTAAAGGCAAGTTAATGTACTGTTTGTTTTTACACAATAATGCTACTGAATACTTCAGTATTCTGCCAGCATACTTGAGGTGGCTTGAGGCTCTTCCTTTTCTTAGCCTGAAGCTAGACACTCAGCAGAGGACGCAGTTATATGCTGCCCTCTATGTGCATCATTTAAAATGTACTCTCTTGAACAACCTTACAACCTTACTCTCATGAATGAAGATCAAATGTGTACGTTGCATTTGCAACTGATATGGATTAAGTTTGTTACAAAAATTGTCATTACTACAAGACTCAAGTTCCATTTTAGTTTAATGCATGCAGTAGGTTTTAAAAGTTATTGTCCCTGAGCAATGGTGTATCAGGGGCAGATAATCTTGAAAACAAACACACTGAGAGGCCGTCTGGACATGTTTGATTTGAAGCTATGAATAGAAAGAATGAAGAACTGAGGTAGCATCACGATGTCCATGCCATGTATTTGTATACCAAAGTTGTACAAACCGAATCACATGTTTCAAGTGTGTATGTTTCACTTTTAAAAAGATTGTTTGCTGGGAGACAAAAAAAAAAGGTACAGTACTCCATCCACCGCTAAACTTCTGTTTATCCACGTTTGAGTCCTGGAGGCTTGTTCTTGAGAGGAAAATTGAAACTTATACTCTGAGCACATTTTTTCCTTTTCTTTGGAACGGTTAAAACTTTCCCGCTAGCTGTTGTTTATGTTGTAAGATATTAAGTATCTGGTTCTATGCAGTCTCTTTAAATTTATTTGGTTAAAGTAAAAAAAAAAAAAAAAAAGTCATATAACTAAATAAAGTCATCTTTGCACATTTTGGGAACTAAGGAAGTTATATAGAAAAAAGGGAAAATGAGGACTTGATATCAGTTGAATAAGAAAAAGCAGTCTGGAGGCTAACCTGTAGGCTCACCTTTATTAACGGTTTTCTCAGAAGACCGTGCTACAAAGCATCTGCCATGTCAGACCAAATATAATAATTATGTTTTCTTTAAAAGATGCATTGAGTACACATTTTTAACCTTGTACAAGTCTTAGCTCAAATGCTCCACCTGCAGGGATGGAAGCAGACGTGGCAAAAGTACTTACATTTTACTTTTAAGTAGTACAGATACTTGTGTTAAAAAAAACACTCTGGTAGAAGTAAAAGTATCAATTCACCTTCTTTACTGGAGTAAAAGTCCATGGTCTGAGATATGCTTCAGTAAAAAAGCAAAAAGTAAAATAATTGTTTGGCATAAATGATGCACGTCTTTTGATAACTCGGCAAAACTAAAAAATTCTGGCACAAAAAAACTGAAAATTCTTTTTTACTAACAACTGGCACAGAGATGGAAGAGGGAACAAAATCACTGGACACAATCAGTGATTTTACATCACTGATTAAACATAATCAGGACTGAACTGACCAGAGGCCACATATAACTGCTAAAGTTATGTACTTTACCATAAACTGATAAATAAGCTGAGAACAACTGAGGTCAGATTAGATAGCACATCCTTACACGTGGGTTTTAGGTTGGGACAAAATGCATGACGTTTACCATGAATCACTGTTGGAATCAACATCCAATAGTTGTTTTAAATATGGCCATGGATGGGAAATGTCTCACTTTTCCGAATCTGCTGCATTGTTTTCGGATGTGACAATACTTCCAGGATCCCTTTTGTGCTTCATATTGCTGTGCAAGTTTCAAAACCTGTACTCTCACTCGATTCCCCTCTAGTTATTTATGTCTTTTACATCATGTCGCCATCCGTAGAGGTTGCAAAAATGAACAAGCCTGTTCTGTTAATGTAAGGAGTAGAAACTACAAATATTTGTGTTTAAATGTAGGCAGTAAAAGTAAAAGGTCTTCAGGAAGAATAAATAGTCAAGTAAGGAACAGATACCTGAAAAATCTACTGAAGTACACTAACAAAGTATTTGTACTTTGTTACTTCCTGCCTCTGCATGGTGGTTGCTTTGGTTTTATTAAACTGCCTAAGACTAACACATTTTCAGTCCCCTGCTTGGTCATTTTAATTTTTTTTTTCTGTCATTGCGTTCTCCTCTCTCTCCTCTGCCATGATGCCCATTCGAGCTCTGTGAGCAAATTTTCTTGACTGTTGATGTTTGACAGAGTGTCATAAACTAAAAGGACACGACTCCAATGTTACCTTGGATGCTCTTTTCTAAGAATAGTGCCAGAAAGCAAGGAGGGGCTAGAAAATGGTTCTTAAAAATAGTTAAATGTTCCTTTTAAGGAAAATTGAAACTAATAATCTTACACAGAAAAAAGGGAAAAATTAGCAATTTTTGGCTTTTTTTTAAAAGGTTTATGATTAGAAACTGATAACAGATATACTAACCTTAAAGCCACAAAGTGCAAAAATGTATACCAGAAGATGTTGAATTCAGATTTATTTTCTGTTGTTGTTGGTTTTGTTCTTTATTTGCATTTCTGTGTAAGACAGTGAAAATGTCCGTTTTTAAACACAGTTAATGAATGAGCAGAAAGCAAAGCCTGACCTGATGCCCTCAGACAAAACTGAGCAAACGGTGGGTTTCGTACAGCGTTATAACCTTCAGTTCCCTCAGTTAGGAGCAGGCGCCCCAGTCTCACTGGTGGTTTTCTCCCACTGGCAGTCTGCTGCCCTAACACAGTGCATGTCACAGCACTAAGTGTTTGTCGCCATGGCTCACTGGAAGTGTGACTAATGTGCTGTCCGTGACTTTACTCAGTCTCCCTTTGCTTTTGCAAGCCCTCCCTGCTTTGCTCTGCAGTCTCTGGTCTTCTCTCATATCATTCTCCAGCCACGGCCCTCACCCGTTACTGCTTTCCTGTTGTGATTGCCATGTTGTACTTGGCAGTTAAACAGTCTGACCAATGATGTCCATTTTATCCAGTCACCTTCATTTATGCACGCTAATCTGGTTTAGAAATGTGTCACACATGCTTTTTTTGCCACTTGAATTATTATTTTAGTTAATTTTTTTTTTTTTTTAAAAGAAAGCCACTGTAACATGAGTACATGACTGAAGAATTATCAGCCAATTCAACACAGGTGCAGAAGAAAGACGCAGTCTCAAGTAATCTCACTCTGCATGTAGTAAACACACCTAGCATACATGTGTTTCAGATTGTGGGAGGAAATCGGATGCCCTGTGTGAAACCCACGCAAGCATGAGGAGAACATGCAACCTCCACACAGAAACAGGCAACAGTGCTAACCACCAAGTGACTGGGCTCCCCTCCTAAAATAAATGCTTGAAAATAAAATAAATAAATGAAAAACATCTTTTGCAATGCTTTGCATGTACAAAAGAAAGAATACAAGAGAAAAATCCTTCACTTCTTAATCCACTTAATGATCATTAGGAGTGAATCTTCTTATAGCAGTGGGACTCAAAATTGGAAAGGGCACATATGACACAAGCAGGAGGTGCTGATGTTCTTTCAACACCATTCTGAGCACGCCTGCACAAAGTTTTATTCTGCTTGAAATTAACCGGCCACAGATAAATTACCAGTGATGGTCACTGGAGCTCTGGAATACCGGCACTTTATTATTTTCCCATTTGTAACATGTTTTATTGACCTATATAACAGTCAGGATTAATAAACCAAAACAAAATACTGCCAGGGAGTAATGTTAGCATGTGAAATGGGTACCCAGAGCAGCGTGTGCACACAAACACAAGCCCAAACCTATTGACACACTCTCTTGCCTGAGGAGACAGCCTGCAAACAGCATGATTTAGGAGCGAGGCAACAGGCAAACACGCGAGTATAGAAGAGAGGAAAGAAGAAGAAAACGGGAAGGAGGGATGAAAGAGAAGCGGAGGACAGCGGACAAGACAACTGGCTCCATCAATTACCCTGCTAAATGAACAAAGAACAGCCACAGGACACGGGCTAATTTTAATCAATGGAGACACGTGGCACTCAGGGGAGGGCAGCAAATTAGCGCTCGGAGCAATTAATCTGGTCCAGAGCGTGCTCTTTATCCTGGAGATAAAGACAAAACAGGGGAGGTGCATTCCTCACTCAATCATGCCAGAAAATGTAGTCTCTGCTAGCCTGAGGGCTCTACATGTGGGAATAATTATTTAGGACTTCTTAATTCATAATTGTTTTCTGGAGAGACCCACATGGCCTTCTATTGATTACCTGGTTATTGGTTGAATATCAGCCCCTTTGTTCCACACACTCCACTTGCTTTAGCTAGTATTTGCATATGCATATTTATGAATGTGCTTATTAGCTTAAACACCTTCATCAATTGTCTGAAGCTCTAGAGAAATATTAGAAAAACTCATTTTTATATAATGTAAAGTTTTGATACCTGATGTGTTTGGCTAAACAGTTAAATCAGAACAAACAAATCATGTATGTATCATAGTAGTGTATTTTCAGTAATTAAATCAGTAACAGCCTGGAGCGTGACTGCATTGTCCAGCAGCTAATAATTAAGTGGGCATCACTTAAATCTGGGTATCACTGTTCTTTTCAAATTCACGATCAGTTTAAAATGATTCTTGATTAAAAGATTATTCAAAAACATTTAAAAGAAAATAGTTCTAATTTCTGGACCAAGCCCACTGTGTGTAAAGAAAGCACAAATAAGCTTGAAATGTGAGTAAAGTGTAAAGATAGTTTTGAGTTACCCATCTACTGGTCATGTATGTAGCAGCCAGTGGAGATGTCCAAATTTCCCTCTCCCCAGCCACCTCCTCCAGCCTTTTCTGGGAGATGCTAAGGCTTTCCCAGAAAGCTCAGAGATCCTGTATAATCTCTCCAGTGTGTCCTGGAGCTGCCTCAAAGTCCCATCCCTCGTGGACATACCTTAAACACCTTCCTGGGGGGCGTCCAGGAATGATCTTAACCAGATACCTGAACCACCTCAAGTGGCTCCTCTCAATGTAGAAGAGCAGTGACTCTCCCTCATGAATGACTGAACTACTCCAGTCACCCTGAAGAGGAAACTCATTTCGACTGCCTGTATCTACAATCTTGTTATTTCGGTAACTACCCACCTGTGTGACCACAGGTGAGTGTATGAACACAGATTGACCTGTAATCAGAGAGACTCACCTTTTGGCTCAGCTCTCTCTTCCCTCTCTCCCAGTCCGCGTTACAGGTGCTACACCGATCTGCGTGTCGATCTCCGGCTTTCTTTTTCCTCCACTTGTAAATAAGACTCTGACATACTTGCACTCCTCCTCTTGAGGCAACTCCTCATTCCCAGCCCAGAGAAAGCATTTCAGTCCTTTTATTCTGCCGACTGAGAGCCGTGGTCTCAGATTTGGAGGTAGTCATGCTGTTTTGGTTTTATTTTAATTTATTCATTTTTGTGTTTATTTTTTGACAAAAATCGTGTGCATGGTGAGATACAAGAAATGACTTAAAGTCCTGGCAAAAGTCATTTGTATTAGCTTTAAGTAAACATGCTGGAAACAAGACTGTGGGACTGATTTGTAGGTGTAATTTTTGGTGAAATTCCATAACTATAAGAAGACTCACTAACAATCATTAAATTGATTAAGAAGTGAAGGATGTTGGAAAAACTGGAAATAAAGATCTGCAGGTCCAGATTAAACCACAGGTGCTGACAGCAGTACAACAGGGTTTGAAGAGGTCAAGTGATTTTCTTTTATCTCATTAGAGTTTAATATCTTGTTAAATAGTGACATTGCATAATTATTTCCATATTGCTCTGCATTAAGTAAAATGAAACAAAAACTTGCAATGCATGAGGCATTCATGCAGACAGAGAAAATGGTGAAAAGGTTCATATTGTAGATATGTCTGTGAACTCCCTGAACTGTGCAACAGAACCAGCACAGATCTACAGTTGCGCTACTATTCTCGTATTTTTGCACAAGACAGATGCATCATCTTTTTGGGCCACATATGATTCAAACCTGAGTTTCCTACCCGCTACTTACAAAACAACAAGCTTTAAGTTTTGAAAACTTTGCCTATTTTGCTCTGTACTCCATGACTCTGCAAGGGCGGTGAGGCGATCCCAGTTGTGACTGCAGCATGTACTGCATTAGGTATGGTGGAACCATTAACGTCTACACCATAGGGAAACACACATAGACACATGCATGCATGCACACACATATATGAACTCTGCTGTTCCATCAAAACTACATACAGCCACAGGCATCCCTATTAACACTTGTCTTTTGAAGAGAAATGAGAAAAGGACGCAGAGTAGGAGGCGGTATGACTTTTCTATTTTTAATGGTGTAGACAAAGATAGAGAGAGAGTGATTGAGTGAACCAGCTTCAATTATGTATACCTCAATAATTTCAATTAAGTATGTGAGCAGGAAAATCAATATGGGAACTGATGACGTCCCTGCCCTTTCATTCTTCACAGGGGAACTGGTCTGTCTACAGGCAAAGCAACATACACACACCAGCACCCATTCACATGTGGCAGAGACGCACTGACCGATTATAAATCATTCTACGGCCAAGAAATACCTTTGATCACACGCCTGTGTGAGAAATAATTGTCATGTGATGGGAAAAAAGAGAAAGTTCATTTTTTTGATCTGTCATTGTTGAATGAAGAGATGATATATTGTATAAAGGGTAAAATGAATGTTAATTTCAAATATTCACACTCAGTTACGCTGATGAATGTGTCGGTGAATGAGGCTTGTAGTCTAAAAGCGCTTTGAAATAAGAAATGCCAACATGATATTGCTAGATAATTTGATACAAAAGCAGTAGCCATGAAAGGATGCGTTTTTAAGTAGCAAAACTGGGCAGAGGATCTCTACTCTGTCAAAAAAAAAGAAAAAATAATCATTAAGATGTTTGAGAAAGATTAGAAAGGACTCTTCATTTCAAAAAATGCTGAGGAATTTTAGTATGTCAAGAGCAAGGGCACAACCCCAAACTGGATAGCTGTGGTGTCGGATCCTTCAGGCTGTTTGTGGTCGAGGGATTACAGTGGGAACTCTTTGCCAAACACTTCAATATTGAGTTACGTTCATAAAAGCAACTTTAATCTTCACTACACAAATGAGAAACCTCAAGTCAACCTTGTTCAGAGTCTGCTGACATCTCTGAGCCCAGCATCTGAGGAGAACCGTCACACAGTGGGGATATACTTGTATATGTGGTTAAATCAAGCCTACCTTGACATTTTCTTTGTTAAAGATGAATAATATGATGAAAGAAACAAACTTAACATTAAGTTTTTAAATTTACTGTAGATGCGAGGGTATAAATGTCAGCAGAGCTGTTCTACAATACAGAAAAGCGGAACAAAATTCTGCATGGGGCCACCTCGTACATCAAAGACATTATCATGGCTATGAAATTTCATATTAGAGTGTGTTTGTACATTTAAGTGTGTGTTTTCATGTTAGCTACCTTTTGCAGTATTGAATAATTCAGCAGCAGGAATAAGACACTTTTACATCTCTGATTTCATGCCCGATGTTGTTTTCTGTCTGTTGCTATCCTTGGAAGCAGGGAGAGCTGTGCACCCAGAGGGGTGACTTTGACTCGCCTCTTCTTCTTCTTCACTTCTTTTTTTTTCTGGGACGACAGACAGTTGAGGCAGAGTGGGCGAGAGTTAAGTGGCATGTATTCAGAATTATTGATTTTTCTTCCTGCACTGATGGTAACCTCACAAGTTTAGTTTTCATCATGTTTGAGTGTGACTACCATGTGTCTGCGGTCGTCAGTGGATCTCAATATATAGGCTGAAGCTCGCCAAGTGGAGTGAAAGGGTAGATTTGTGCTTTAAGTCAAATGATACAGGTCACCACATTAATAATACAAAAAGGAAATTGAAGACTTGAGTGATGCTGTAAATCACGAAATGCCTTGGCTGGAATTGTTCTTGGTGGTACCTATTTGTCATTAATATATATATATGTCGGGGCACAGAAAGGGTATGAAGATTCCTTCAATTTCAGGTTACTTTTCATAGCTCAAGAAGATCCAAAGGGAATACTAAAATATTGTTTCAGATAATAGTGCAGTCCTGGAACTGTTGACAACATCAATTACTTGATCAATAAAAATATATTTCCACCAACCAATCTAACATTTGACCTTTTTCCTCATGGCAACATACCAAGGAGTCTCACATCTGCAGAAAATACAGTCAGTAACCATGTTTCCATTACCCCTAGGTTTGTGAAAAACCTAAATAATGTAATGGAAAGGCTTATAATTAAAACAAAAGATCACAAAAACCTTTTTATGAATTTCACAAGGTGATTTTTCAGATGTGTCAATAATCCAGTTTATGGGAAAAGTGCAATGGAAACAGTTTTTTTTTGCATTTGCACGTGTCCAGCAGCACTGGATATGATGTAGTCGGTCAATCTATAAAGTCATTCAAATCTAGTTTTCAGCTATTTTTACCCTCATTAATATCACGCAGTTGCACTTTAAGACTACTTAATCATTATGGATCCCATAAGAGCTTTGAATGAACCTTTTTTTGTTGACTGTTGTCACAATAGTGGCAGTTGCAATAATTTCTCCAAAACTAAAGATGTTTTCCTCCATCTTCTTCAAAGATGATCTTTTTCTTTGTTTTGAAGAAATGTCTTGCAGGGTGAGATATAGTGAGTTACACTCTTAAGAACATAAATACCGTTCAATGGAAACACCGACCCCCTGCAGAGGTACCTTTATATCTTCATCTCAAATTCAGAGTTTCAAAAGTGTAATGAAAGTCCACCTAGTAAAAAAAAAGGAGTTTGATGCACTTTGGATTTTATCCTATTATGTGGAAGAAGGAGGTGAAAATGACTCATGAAAAGGCTTACACGATAAATGTCAGGTCCATCATCCAGAGCTGAAAGAAGTTGAAAACAGCAAATGTTCTGCTGCTGAACCCTTTTCCAGGCTCCCAAAACAAATTCCACTCCTTGCTTCATCTAAAAATATTTCCAAATATAAACCCTTAATACATTTCAGGTTGAGCAAATTTATGGTGTGATAACATGAACTTTATATTATGTCATCTTATGCCATGCAAGGTTGTGATCTACTTCTTACATCACAATCTGTGATGTTTTCAACCATTTAATGCTGGTTGCATCATATTTGATACAAGAATTCCTGAGACCTCTGTATTACTCCCACAATCAGAAAGAAAAAAAATAGTTTTATACACTAAAACAAGTTAACCGTAAAAGAAATTAATAAAAAAAATACATAAACCTATCCAGTGTGATCACAATCATACAAAAATATTATTTAGAGTCTGTTAAAGACAAAAGGGAGGTGTTTTTAATTTCTGTATATTGTATACACTTGGAATAGAAAACAGGATTTTCTGCGTATTATTTTTATGTCAGGTATTGAAAAGTTAAGCATCGATAGTCATATTTTATACATTGTGCTTTAACCAATTTTGCCTCCCTTTTCTGTGTTTGTGCAACACTGACGTGTCCCACAAGTGGCATCACTGGAGGGGAATATTTGCCTCCACTCTCATGGCATCTGTTTCAAACATGAAGGGACTTCTGCTGAATTTAGAATCAGAGTGTGCTGCACGTTGAGGAGCAGTTTTTCCAGGCATCCATGTGTGAACGTGTTGGCTTGAACACGTCTTTCTTTCCTTTGAACAGAGCAGCTGAGATCAGTTGTACTTGTCCTTTCTCACTGAAATGGGATTTATGTGTTAACATGTTTTCTCTTTTGACTACAAAAAGAATAACACTTGGTGATGATTGTGCATAATGTGCAGATAAAAAACATACAAATGTAGATTTTTGGGCTGTTATAAAATTCATCCTTTTTCCATTCAATTTATATTGTTTTTATATGTGTGTAAACAGGTTCAGGATCAGAAGAATGAAACCTTTTGCACCTGTCTTCTGGTAGACAAATGAGATAAATACCATACATGCTCATACTAACTCCTAAAGTCATTTCAGGATCACCAATCAACCTGACATGCAGATTTTTGTGCTATAGCCAAAGAATATGGAAACTCCACACAGAAAACTCCAGCTGAGATTTGAAACCTATTTCTTTGATTCAGCAGTCCCACCACCACACATCCATTCAAAATATTCAAAATAAGAAAGTAATATTCAAAGCAGGACAAATTAATCCTGTTAAAATTCAGGATTAATAATAATTAATATTTCTACATTCATACATAAAGTTACATGTAGACGTAACAGAAAATATGAGGCAAGGTGATGGGTGTGGTGTTTTAATGCACACTGGCCCAGTGAAACCTGTGGGGGTAAGGTGAGGGTGCTAATGGTGCAAATGCAACGCGAATGCAACCCTCCTCCTCTGAGAGTGAGAGTCTTACACGGGCATTACTCATCAGAAGTGAGTGGGTCAGAAAACAGGCAATGAAGAAAAAAAAATGGACAGACAGACCAAGAATACACCATAATATCATATATGAGCATATGAGTGTTAAAGGAAAAAGATAATGGAAGCAAACTACATTCACTGAGTAGCACTCAAAGGTGCTTCAGCCTTGTACCAAAACTGAGATGCATTTCTTGGAAGAGGGGACTGAGGGACTAAAATTATATGTTTCAAAAAATAAAAATTAAAAGAAATATTTATATGCAAGTACTTATTAAGATGCTGTTCTCATTAAATTTCCATTTCTCTTCACCGTCTTTCTGATTACACATAATTCCTCACAAACCAACTGCTGATAACAGAAAAAGACCACCTCTATGACACAGAAATGTCAGACCATCACCTAATGCTAAGTGCACGGGGGGGAAAAAAGAGAAAAAGATGCAATGTCTGGAGCTTTTTACTTCTTTACTTTGAAGGGATTTTTCTGTCTGTGGCAGGTACGGTAACCCGAAAAGGTCATGACTGATTGGTTAACAGCAGAAAGCTTTTACCTGTTTGTGCTGGAATGTCTGCCAGATGAAAACATATCGCGTTTAGTTCACTTGAATGAGATTGGATGCCACTAAATTCCTTTTAGATGTAGCCACAGCCAAATAGTCTCTTGCTACCTTGACACAGCACCCACCTCTCCAGTGAATTAAAGCACAACTCTGAAACTAAAGTTGGTGGAAATGACAGAAAAAATGATTGTTAAGATACATATGCCAAAAAGTAAAACTACACCCTTATAAATCTTATTAACATTTTATCTTGAAATGCTTGCTTGTTTCACTTTTATTGTAATTACATTTTTTAAAATTCATTTTTGTGGTGTGGTCAAAGTACTGGTGCTGGAGCAAGTACTTTTCTAGAGTTTGGGTTTAAATGGGCTACAAGCATCACTGTAGATGTAATCATGTTTATCAAGCATCTTTAATTAAAGTTAGTATCAGATACCGCATTAGATCACTAAGTAAATCTTTAAACATGAAACAAGGTCATGTCCCCCGAGAATGTCATTGGAAAATGTGGTTTTCAAGCAGAAGAGAGCGTTGCTTGTTTTAGCTTTGAATAGCTTGCAATGTGTTCTCGAGATAAGTGCTCTTCAGGAGGCTACCAGTGTTTAGAGGCGGAAAAACCAAGAACTGTGGTTATGAAGTAGCAGACTTGAAAATATTTGTTTAATTTAACGATAACAACAATGCAAAACTATTCAGATAAGAGCTGAGGGACTTCCCAAATAAAAGAATAAATGTAGAAGAGCTCAGAGCTCCAGCAGAAAGCTTGTACTATACAGGACAGATGCAAACCTGTCAATAAAATAATAACTTTTGAATGAATGTAATTTGCATTCCCTGCATCCCCTGATGCGGAATGATACTAGGATTTGATTGCTTAGATTCTGGGATTCAGGACTCTTGAGCTCACCCTCAGATCAGAGCAGATCAGATCAGATCAGAAGGGATCCACACATCTTTACCTCTTCGACACTGATATTTAACCTGTTTTACCATCAATATGTTCTTATTTGAAACAAAAAATTGCTCTGTACAATGTTTGAAGAAATGCACTTGATTAGTAATTATCAGAGAATTAATTATTCATTTTGATTCATTATTATTCATTTATTAGTCATTATTTCCTATAAGATGTTTTCAGTCTCTTAAATAAGTACAGGAATTTAGGTCCTTTGGTCCTAACGTTGCCTCAGTTCATTGATGTGCATTAATATTCACACCAGACTGCTACACGAAGCCCAGAGGCCTGGGTTTCAACTCAGCCATAGGAGGGAACAGTTACAGCTGTGATGTTCATGTACACTCACACACTCACACACGCAGTGATAAATATGGAAATTTCTTTCTCCAAGACACAGCAATGAACACAGAATTTATTCTGCTCAGACAAACACACCCACTCCAAGTGGAGGTGTTTCTGGGAAACTCTAGCATGTGTTTTCTGTTATTTAGATCGAATGTGATGGGTGGAAATGGGTGGGTGATGGGTAGCAACAGTATTTACCCCTTAAAGTAGTTGGCTGTCTAACCTCTGCCTAGCTTGCCCTCCCAGAAGCCTGGAAAGCTGCTACTGTTTGGATATGACTAATAGATACGATGTGAGCAAATGTCACACATTCCTAACATATATGCACATTGAAAAGCTTGTTTTATGGCAGTTTTCTCAGACTCAGTGAGTTCACAGTAGTACTCTAGAAATGAAGAAATATTAATGCTCAGGAGGTCTAAAAAAGATACTAATAGACCTTGTTGGAGCAAAAATGATTGAACCCATGAAGCTGGTTTGATTCAAGTGTGAAAACATTGTTTTGTTTTCCTGTTTTATTCATGTTTCTGGTTTTCAGTTCTGGTATGAAGTTTAGACTCTTTTTTCTTCAAATCTGTGTTTAGTTTGTTCCTTTGTGACTCGTGGTTGATGTTGGTTTCTTGGTACAGGTTTTCACTTTGGATTTTTGTTCATAATAACTTGTTTTATTTTGTATGACAATTTGGTCAGCTAAAGCTTAAGTGTTTGTTGAGGACATGTTTCAACCACAACAGAGAAGAAAAAAGTATTGAGGACAAAAAGAAAAAAGATATGATTACTGAATTACGAAGTGATTATCTCAGAATCCAGACCAGGATTCTAACATGCCAAGAGGATGGAGAAGAACATGGAGGTTGTGTGCATCCTGTGCTCATCTTTAAGATAGTAATAATAATTATCATTCTTTTTAAAAATGTCAAGCCTCAACACATGAGAGAGATTGTTCCTATGTGTCTGTAACAGTCGCATGAAGTCAGCTGTGAGCTAACTTGTAACTATTAACACAGAGATGACATAAAGATATCTGATTGAACTTGTTGAAACCAACGTTGAAATAGTTTGAAATTTTTTAATAGTTCTTATTTTTATTTTGTCATCCAGTTTGTTTGATTATTTTAGTTTAGTTTTAGTTAGTTTAACAAGTGTATCAGTAGTTTTAGTTGAGTTTTAGGTTTGAAACATTGGTGAGTTATAGTTTTGTTTTAGTCTTGGTTTTTGAGGTACTGACTTAAAGACAGACCAAAAAAAAAAAACTAGGATGGGGTTCTGTGTTAGAAGTTTTAGTCAAGTCTTTGGCTTGATGGATTGCTATGTACACAACTTACTGAGGCCAATAGATAAATATTTGGTTGGGTTTTGAAAAAAAAACTTGTTAAAGGTTACGCATTAAAAATAACTGTATAAAATTAAACCAAAAAAATACTTGATTAGGTTTAAACATCAAAAGTATTTTGTTAGGTTTCCATGAAAAATGATTGGTTAGGTTTAGACATCAACATTAATAACAGTTGTTTTAGTTTAGGCACCAAAAGTACTTGGTTAGATCAAGGCACCAGAAATACAAAGATGGGATGAAAACACATTCAGGGTGGCCTAACGTTATCTTGAAAATGAAAACGGAATTTCCTCTCTCCTCCCAAAAGATGAGTCCCTGACCGACGAAGTGGTGTTACTACCACTGGCTAGTACGGGACATGTCACCCCGGTAACCAGGCAAGTTGGTGTGACAGATGTGAAATGAGCGACTTCTTTACTCTCGTTGGTCAAGATTGTTGCTTTTTACAAGTGCAACACATTAACATCACGCAATGTGGTGTGAAGAAGTCCCGGCTATATTTTTATGTTCCTGTGAAAACATGAAGTGGATGTGTCTGAAACTAACAGGACTTGTTATAAATGGGAGTATATTGAAGTTCCAGCAATTTATTTAACAGTTTATTTAAAGCTCACTAAAACTCTTCAGCATCTCTTTTTTGTTATTCACCATCTAATCCGTTTTAAGAACTCTTCACTTATTTTTTATCTTAAGTAGCAAAAAGGGGCAAAGTGGAAACTTTCGTAGGTCTGCACTGGTGTGGATGCACACAGCGCCAGAGAGTGGGAGCTCATTCTCTCCCTCTGTTTCACACATGCAAACACACGTTCCCAAGTGCACATTTTGATGATGTATTTAACAGCTTGTTGAGTCTTTGATGAGTTTTTAAACAGCTCCTCACAGACTCCAAAGATCTGGCTGCTGAAAGACTGGGCACGGACATGGAGCCTATAGCGTCGGCCTTGACCACATCTTCATGGATTTATTAAGATGGATGCTTAGTTGTGTGCTTTGAATTGCATAATATATTTAACTGACACTCAGTTTCCTCGTGGCATAATTTATGATCTGCCTTAAAGACTCGCGTAGGAATAGCTAAGAGTATCGTGTATCCTTTAAAGTGTTTGTTTTCTGGATGGAACTATGGGGACATTTACACCTCGCTGCTTCACATTTTGTATAACAGGTCACTGAATCTCACGGAAGCCTCCAGGGTGGACTTCACTGTTAAATAACACCCCCCCAACCCACGCCACATACACACACATCTTCAGATATTATTGTTTTGACACCTATGAAAAACATTTTTATTTCAATTTGTAGCCACAGGGGTTTGACAAAGAAAAATGAAACAAATCACAGCAGCTTGAATTTCGAGCGCTGTCTGTTGCTTCCCTGATGGGTTCCTTCATTAACGCTTAAAATATTGTTGCATGCAGGATTTTCGAAGAGAGTGAGAGGGGGGGAAAAGTTGATTAAAGATCTAATTTGTGTGAAAGAGGTGCATGCCAGTAGTTGGATAATACGTTCTTCTCCTCTGCCTGCTTTGTCTTCTGTGTATTTGCAGGAAGACAAGACAAAACAACACTTGAAACACTTCATTGCTGCTTGTCTTCAATGTAAGTGTTCTGATAAGGAGTGTGACACTGACTCTGTTACACACCTCTTTATAAAGGGTGAAAAAAATGCATGTAATGACTTTTGTACCTGATTGTCACAGTCTTTGTTCAAAAGAAAAGAAAATACTCTCCTGAAGTCTTGAAGACATTCTATGCATTTCCATTGTTTTGTAAGCTGCATGAATGGGCAACATTTTAGCCTCATGTGGTCTTCTGTGCACAATGGTTGTTTGCTTTCTCTTCAAGGACAGCCCTGGCTGCATCCCTGCTTCATAATTTATGGGTTGCCATGACATTCGTGAGGCCACACACAGACACAACGGTGTAAGACAAAACCTTTAGTGTCTTTTTTGCCTTTGTGTGGATATGCGTGTCCCTTACTCATGTATTAGGGTCATAAATCTGATTTACACACCAACATTGTGAGGATCTCCCTCATTTTAGTGCCAAAAACAAGATCTGCAAGGCCAGACTAGTTCTATGGAGATTAGCAATTTCATTAGGGTAGGTATGTGAGATAGTTAAAGGAGACAGATTGTGTTCATGACATTTTTCTGAGACCCCACCCCCCATATAAAAATGCAGTAGAACAGCTGATTTTAGAGGGCTCAGTTAGCCATTCAACTGAAACCCCATCTGGGTCTGTGATCTCACAATACCCAACAAATGTGAACAGCATGCTGAATGACATCGTTTTAAACCCAGGCCAAACTTACTGACAAGATTGTGTTATGTGGGGTTTTGTTTTGCTTGGTAGTCACTTTGGAATCCAAATCTCTTCATTTTCTTATATGTCACTTTTTCAAATGTAATTGCCAGTTGGCCTTCCTTCCATCTGCAAACAAGCAAAGCAGAAACCAAATCACCGCAAACAAGTCAGGAGATTGCCCAGCATGCCAGCATTGTATCATTTCATGTTAAAAGTGAAACATTTTGTGTTTTCCTTCTTGAGATCAACTCCTGCTGTTTTTTTTTTTTTTTGATCACATGGATAAATGAACTCGTATCTGTGTCTACTTTTTCAACCAAACCTATATTGAGAGTGTCAGTGGCTGAAAGACCTTCAACAAACCATGGATACACAGACCGGTCAATTACCAACAATATTTCACCCTGTCTGCCCGTGAAGACAGTTCTTGATCTGTATTGCTTTTGTTTGAAGTATTGTTTTGTGTGAAGTCTGACATGTCTTTAAATATAGAAGCAGAGATTTTTCATGGGTGTGAACCAAAGCTGAGGGTCTGCTCTGCAAGGCCTCATATCGATCCATCACCCCTGATGCTATTTAGTGCTGTCTACCAAGAGAACCCTTTTGCTTTACACTAAAAAACACTTTTTTATTTATTTTCTGCAAAAATGTTCAAAATGATTCTCTGACAGTCACTTTGACTCTTAAATCAGACTTACTGGGCATCATCCAGTTCTGTCTGTCTCCCATCTGTTGCTTTCCTGCATAAAAAAAGCTAAAAATGCTCAGAAATTACACACATTTGTTACACGTATTTGATAATAAAAGAAACATTTTCCATATATAGCCATGTTAAGGCAATTTTAATGATGCTTTTTGCACACAGATTAGCAGTTTTAATAAGGTCAGTGAAGAGAAACCTAAAGGAGACTGTTTACATGTAGCTGTTATGCTCCTAAACTTGCTTAAGTAGAGAAACAAATTAAGGCAGATACTTCAAAAGCTGGAAAATGAAATCCTGAATAATCTTTGAGAAAAAAGATCTTTGTTAAAGTGAACATCTGATGACCAATTCCAGCCATCTTTGTTATATCTAAAGGTACAACTACAGCTGTTTTAGCCACATCATACCTCCAATGAGTAATATACTATTTCCTTAAAAAAGAAGATACCGTTTTAGGTGTTTTCTGTTTGGTTGAACATCTGGGGATTCTTAAGACTCTTTTCATTGGTCAAATTTCTACACACTGTCACTGAGGACCAGAGGGGTGTTTCGTGAACACGTAGAATTCCTGTTACCAGTCAGGAATAAAACACGGAGCTCCAAACCACAATAAACAAAACACCATGAGATTACCCAAGTTTTCAACAATGCTAAGTCCAGAAATCCAGCCAAGAAAAACACCAACATGGAAGAACTACAATAAAGATTTCACAACAAATGTTTGTTTGGGAAGGTTGTTGAAGTACTCCGGCTAAAGCTGGAAAATGTTTGCTGCAGAACAAAATTTCTTTTAAGGCATTTTAAGATTCTAAGACCATTTATTTGAAACCCCAAACAGAAGCCGATCAGTCCTTACTTGATTAATTTCCAAAACTTTCACTTTTACAATGATTTTGTGTTGGCTACGAGGCCATTTCCAGTTGGCTTGGCTGGTGACAGCATGATGCATCCTTTAAGATACACACAGCCCATTTAGTCTGCGACAAAGTCTGACCAATCCTCAGCTTATGACGCAGCTGAAGTCCAGAAATGATGTCTTGCTCTGCAGAGTTTGTGAGACTTGAATACATGTTTTTTTATTTTGCGTATAACTACAACACTGTGTATCGAAGCTTAGAATGACTTTTAAGGTAAGAGTTCTTTGTTGCATCACTTTAAATAAGTCCAAAAACATGGAAGAGCATGCCGTGTCCACTTACACATACCTCACATGCATGCACCTCATAAGACAAACAGATAGATCCAGAAGTTTTATTTTTATTCCCCTTGTTTAGGTAGCAGCTTTAGAGACATGATCTCAATCTCCAGAGAGCCCTGTCAGCAACCACTGTCAGGTAAAATAAATGTTAAATGAAATAAAGAGTTGTAATTGTTGGTACTGTGAATGATGCATCACATGGCCCATGCCTTGCATGGGGAAACTTGATAGAAAAATCACTTTTGCCTGGCTGCAGTAGTATCTTTGCAGTATTTTTTCCCTCATATTTAGTGTAGAGCAAATTATTGATTGATGCAAAATCATTCTTTGATGTAGAATGTATTTTATAAACTAAGAAACACCGACCCTTCACACGCAAGTTTTAAAAGTGAAACCCATGTCAAATTAGGAGCTAGAGTTTTTGAACTTAAATTGTCTTTACTTCTTTGCACCAAATTTACTTGTCTTTACAACAAATTATCACTGGAGTTTGAGTAAATACAAGACTTAGCATTCCAGCTGGTCCTGTTTCCACACTTCATTTAGAGCACTCTAATCATTAGACAATTACAAATCATGGATAAAGCCAAAGGGGATCTTTTGTTGCACACTGTGAGTATTCATTAGTCATTAAAAGTCATAAGCTATTATTCATGTGTCTTTGAATAGGAAAAAAAGTACAAAGTGTTTCATAATATGAACATGTGGAAAGACATAGACCAAAGGTGATGCCTGTGATGACAAGAATGGTAGTTCCTGGAAGTCAGAAACAGCTAAAGACATCCTGATGATGAATTTAAAGAATTCTAGAATCTACATTTAAAGACACAAGAAGAAGACACTGCACAAGGTGGTCTCCATGTTTGCGAGCCAAGGAGGAACTTCTCTGTAGTGAGTTCCTCTTTTCCCTTCACAGCCACATTTACCCTCTGGTGGTGTTTAGGTAAAAAATGACCCACTCCCAGTTTTGTTTGGCAGCAAAAAATCTCCCTAAATGTTAATTTTCAACTTCAAATCTTATGTCTTTTTCTAGAGTGACCATAGCATTATAAATAGGGATATATTTACCTTTACTTATATTTCAATAGAGGCTGAACACCACCAGGAGATAGATTATCTTTGTGACCCAGCAGTTAAAATCACTGCCACAGAGTACGTTACACACCACAAAAACCACACACAGACAGAGACAAACTCATAATCACATTCACACAACAAACTTGTTAAGAGGGCATGGGCTTTGCTCTATGAGCTCGTAAGCACTTACAAATGCGGGTGTTAAGAGCAGTGAGGTGAAACACCCTGCAGCTCCTTCTCTGCACACGCTGAGGCAGGTGGCTGAGGAGGCGTGAAGACAGATTACTTACAGAGAAGATTGTGTTTTGAGAGGATCAGCCAGTCAGTTAGAGTGCTTCATATCTAATTAAGACTCACTGTTGTCTACTCTTCCTGTCTTCCCAGTGTTTGGTTTCACTGTTTTTTTGTTTTACAAGGACATCCACTCTATACAGGGGAGTGTCCAGGACTTCACTCCCCTGATTGATATGTAACCTTGTGCTGCCGTTCATTAGTATTTTTTTTTTTTTTACTTAATTTGGTCAAATTAGCCCTTTGTTAGAGGTTTGAAATTGCAAGAGATTCCCAAATAGACATTCTGGGATTGCTGAGTTTCCAATGAGATCTGCTCCAATTGTAGGGAAATAAGGAGATGTACTCATATCTAAGTGGCCATCAGTTAATGAGTTGCTGCTGAGATCAGAGTGAACGTTACAACACGGAACAGATTAAAATAGCACAAGTGACCACTTGAAAACCCTTAACTGAACAACAGTTTTCAACTGGTTTTTTTTTTATATCTTATCTGAGCAATTCCCATTTATTCACAGTTCTACAATTTAAGTGATCTTGTTTTTCAAAAAATGTCTCAATGACTCAAATTTGATTTTGAAGTCAGTTTGAAGTCAATAAGTGGAAATGTAAAAAAAAAAAAAATCTGGAATCAAATGATTTTTCTCGGCTCTTTAATGTTTCTTTAACATTTTATGCACTTTATTCTTAGTGGGAAAATGGCTTGTGCTCAAGTCCCTTCAGCATCCACCGTCTGTCTGGCTTCCCTTTCTTTTTTACAGAACATGAATTACATCACAGCAAGCAACAGCAGCGTGCTTTATACTCTTGCACAGTACTTTAGTTAGAAGTTGTTTTTTTCTTCTTCTTTTTGGTAACGTCAAACATCATTAAAGAATCCCTGACAGGTACTGTTTCATCATGAGAAGACTCGGCTTTGCAGACATATGGGATAAGGAGGCCATAAAAACACTTCTGAGAGCTGGCAGGACACTTCTGTTTAAGTGAGTCTTGGACACTTCTCAGCAGTTGGTTTATTGAAAAAGCAGTTAGCATGCCATCTAGAGGATTCTCATTCCAGTGGTATATATGTCTCACACTTTTAATCCCTATCCTTATTACCCCCCAAAAAAGGCAGCAGGGAATTAAAGTAATATTGATGATATCTAATTAACATCGAGGATTCATCTGGCTTGTTCCATACTTGCATTTCTCCAAGGCACACTTATTCTGCTGATGATTAAGAATATAAGAAGTATAGCAATGTTTCTTTTGGAGATTCAAAGCAGCAGGGGGAGTGTTCACACAGGCAGTCGCCATTGTAAAACAGTAGATTGTCTAAGTTAGTAAGTAAGTAGGGTGGGTCATGCTGGCAGGTTGATTGTTCTGTGTATGATGTTTCTGACATAGTGGTGGATGAATTTTTGACTTATTCTTCTTTTACAAGGTTTCTTACATGAAAAGTAAGAAACCTTGTGTTATTAGCAGAGTGGAGTGCCAAATCCAGCCAGTTTTGAAGCATGACGTGGTGTTTTAACTCAGGACCTATGTTGGACACGTTTGGTCCAACATGCCATTGTGTGTAGAGGAAATTAAGGGTTTGGACTAGGTAACAGTCCAGGCATTTCATACTCTTTTATACTTAAAGTATTGCTGACAGGAATTGATCATAGAAGGATTTTGTCAAGAATAAAAAGCCTCTATGACAGCCAGAAAATCCCTTTCTTTTTCAAGAATCCAGCTTTTATTGTTATTAAAAATTCAGCACATTTTTTGGATACAAATATTTGGACATTCATGAATTTATTTATTATGTGGAGATTCAGTTTTCACATTTGGTATTTGAAATTTGTTTTCTGATTTTTCTGATTTGTTTTCTGGTTTCTCAAACTGCAGATCTGTAAAATGCATTTGCCAGCATCTTATATTTTTTGCACCATATGAATGTAAAACTCATAAGACAGTATCCTGATTATAAAACAAAGTAACAAACAATGCATGCTCTCTTACTGGTGGCCATTAATGTCACCTGCAGTATAAAAAAGAACATAACATGTTCAAGACCCTGGTTGTGTGGCAACAGTATGTCTTGAGTGATGACAAAAGCAGTCTACCAGACAAACAGTCAAAATACGGGCTACCATGGAAACAACATTGACGAGACATCGCCTGGATGGTGTATGCAATTGAACTATGATGGTATAAATAAGCCACGAGCTGTTAACACAGTCAGATAATGTCTCTGCAGTTGCCATGATCAAGATTTTTTTTTTTTAAATTTCATTTTATTTACAGTAAGAAGCATCATTGCACATAACATTTATGTAACATTTTGTTATGGACATAGCATGCACAAAATAGTAATTCTGAGAGTAGGGGTAAAATAGATAAATATGTCTCTGGCTCACACTAAGAGACCCTCAGCCTGGCTCTCAAAGCAATGGTCTTCCAAAGACATGAAGAAATATGCAAATATTCATCATGATCTACTACTAAAACTCAGGAGCCCATAACATGGTATTTGGGCAAAGCTTTGCATTTTTACATACTGAGAGCTGCTACACTCCACATTTTCCTCTGTGGAAGTAAAAATAACCTTGCGAGGCGAACTAGACAGCTGGCACCTTTTTTTCCCTTTTTTTTTTACAAAAACACAAGAAAATGTTTAGTGACAGTAAGTGATATGGAAGACGCTGTCTTATCACGGGGACTCACACCGTTATTATAGAGGCAGACTTTCCAGGAAGCTGGAGACACACACACTTGCACACATCACAGACACGCACACACACGTCTAGTGGTGAGGTTACGGGGACAGTTGATCCCCAGACAGATGAGACTGAAACCAGAAATCTCCTCAGGCCAGCCATGAGATCATGTGCACATCAGTTCACACCTACACATATAAACACTTAAGAGCTGTAAAGTCCCAGATTATAACTGACTAAAGTCGCTTACAGTTAAATGTTTTATCAGTCCTGGCCATTAAATATGTGAGAAGTTTTGCAAGAGTAGGGAATTGTGCAAAACTTAAACATTGCAAAGAAAAAACTAAGGGAGAGAACAGAATTAGGAAAAAATGTCACAAAAACCTTTTTACGCTTTTATGAAGTGGCTTTTCAGGCTTTTCGGATTCAGTGCTGATAGTCCAGTTTTAGCGTAAAAGAGAATTAGAAACACTTTTTTCACATTTGCACACAGAACAGAATGTGACATAGTTGGCCATGTGACCAGATCATATGATCAGAAATAAAGTAAGAAGGTGCACTATGTGGACAGAGGAGGAAACACATTTTTTGGAGTTTGATAAGTATCATCTGCTGCCTTCGTATTCTGTTAACCATTTTCACAACAGCAGAGCCAGCAGTCACAATAATTTATGCAAAATTAAAAATGTTTCTTTCCTTCTTTTTCTAAGTCGAGATCTTCTTTTTTGTTTTAGATTTAGAATGTAAAGCAAAGACTCTCGGAGACTTACACTCATAACAAGAAGCCTTGCGGGACGACACTTTATGAGATTGACTTTGTTTCTATACCCCCCAATTTCCACTCCGCAGTACCTTGTTGCAGTTTGAGAACTGACGCTTTTGCTTTATGAAGAACTGTAACGGAAATCCACCTCATGATAAACACCAACGACTTGCAGTATTGAAAGTGAACCGGGTGGCTGAGAACACACTAAAGATTAGTATGAATCCATAAAGAATGTTTATATTGGAGGCAGTTGTGGAAAAAACAAACAAACAAATAAATAATTGGATTATGCAAGAAGTAAAGTCAGTATTGGTGTGGTGTTTCTTTTCTTGGTGCATCCTTGGTTGTATTTCTGTTGCATAGGTGTTGTCTTGTCATCCCTGGCTTCCAGTCAGGCTACATAAGTATGTTGCATCTGACTGCTATTTTACCCGTAGCTTTATGGTCACTAGCAGGTTGGGTTTGTTCAAGTTCTGCAGATGTGCTTACCATTTTGGTTGTATAATTTCAAAATAAATCTCAGTCTTGAAATTGTTTTTGGCATCGCCTACTCCATTTTTAACGTTATTATTGTTAATATTAGCATTACTGTTGATATAATTATCATTATTATTGTTAGTAGTCGTAATTTCAGAGGCCAAACCCCATATATTCAGAAAACATCAATTTAGAATTTAATACCAACAACACAATGAGAAAATGTTGGTAAAGAGTTTGTTTCCCTGTTTATTACATGATCTTTCCTTTTATTTACACTTTGTAAATGTTTAGGAATTGAGAATGCTAATAGTTGCAGCTTTTAAAGTGGACTCTGTCTATTCTTATATAAACCTACGCTGTTATATTATATGTATTATATATATATTATATATATTATATTGTTCACAGTGGCATAACAGTGTTTCATAAGGTACTGCCTAATGCCTCTAAATTCACATGCATCCAAAACTTTTTGTTTCAGAAGTGTTTGTTTCACTTTTTGTTTCAGAGTGGGCCTTTATGAAATGAAATTTCTCCAATACTTTGAACTGTGAGATTACCAAGTATTTTCTACCACATTTGGCAGATGATTCTTTTGTACTCATCTTGACACCCTCTCCTGTCACAAGTAGTGTTTCTTCATTGTTTGTAGTATTGACACAAGACAGACGAGATCACAAGACACTTCAGTCATATACTGTAAAACAGTCATTATTAAAGTCCAGAATCTCAGACTTATTTTGTTGTTCTCTTGGTTACTGAGATGCCCAGAAATTTGACATTGGACTTTGGCCCAACTCTGGTGCAGAGATTTTCAACAAAAAAGAGATAAAAGCAAAACACAAAGACTAGTATTTCTCTCTCTCTCTCTCTCTCTCTCTCTCTCTCTCTCCGTCTCTCTCTCTCTCTCTCT
>JAOWBL010020887.1:0-33935 GCA_028564865.1 Zenarchopterus dispar
TAGGGGATCATTGGATTGTTGGGATTTCCCTTGTAACACTGTTTTATCTTTACCCTACAGTGTGAAGCGCCTCGAGGAGACTTTCGTTGTGAATTGGTGCTATATAAATAAAATTGAATTGAATGGAATTGAATGACACCGTGGTAAGAATAACTCTAATATAAGTAATAATGTAATGTTCTGCCTGTACAGCGTTATTATCTCTTACAATAGCTTTTAGGCTGGTAACCTGCTGTAACACTAACTGAATGAGCCTATAACCTGGTGATCAATAAATCTGTAAGCTGGGGCTGTTCATAATATCTTGTCTTTCTCTGGTTTAGGCGAGCAGCAGGTGTCTGTAGCTGAATGGGGATGAGTAAACGGCTGAGTTGTTTCTGCTGTTAGAGTGACCTGTGAACACGTATGTCATGCTAGAAATGACTGATTTCTTTAAAATACTCAACAAGCAGCACACTCGTGAAATCAACCTTCATCTGCTCCGTTCTGTCAGTATGTAGCATTTTAAAGTTTACTTGTAGCCTTATTGTACTAATGTTAACTTTTCAAACTATTAAGGGACTGACAGTTCTGGATGAGGTTTGGGGGGATTTAAAACTGGACATTGCTGATCCTTTACCTCCACTTACACAGCCAGTTTGTGCCACATCTGTAGCTCCTCTTTTCCACCTAACTTTACTGTGTATCTGTGTAACATTTCATCCTGCCAGTGTTCCACCTCAGTTCTGCCTTAGGAGGCAGTGATCATACTGTATGTTGAGTGTGTGCGGTTCCTGAAACCAAACTTTGTCATACGTGGTTGCAGCATGTACATGCATCAGTGGATCATACCGGAAAAAAATCAGTATTCATGATTAGTTACGTCTCAGATCAATGGTGTGCACGACTTGAGTGCAGCTCATTTGATTTAGGCACCAGAACATCCTGGTTAGATTCAGGCAGCCATTATTGTTCGGGCTGAAATGAGAATGTTTAGATGTAGGAATCCAACTTCTTGCTTGATATATTTTCTGAATCTGGTGAAAAATTCAAGCTCAGTGATGATGCCAGAAGATGATCTGAGACAGAGAAACAGCTTTAATGACTTCTCAGCACATTAACAAAAGTATTTGTATGGGATGAGCTGGGACGCGTGGTGTTAAATCAGCTTTATAATGACCCTTAATTTAATTTCTGATAGTCTGCTATTAGAAGTATAATTTCATTTTTGTAATGGCTCCCGCCTTCATCAGGCCTGCTCTTTGTTTCATTTTCAGCTTTTTTGGACACATTATTGTTATTATCTAAGTGTTGTTGTGGCTCTGCGAGTAAGTTTCAAATGTGAAGAAAATATGGTTTCAATTGAAAGAAACCCAGATGCATTTAGTCAGATTATAAATATGGATTACATCAGTAGTTCATGTGAATGTTGACTCATGCTTTTTTAGCTAAAAAGCTCTGAAAATCATAACGTGGAAATACTTCTATTGCCCGTTGAAAAAATCTTCCCCTTCATATCGGTCTGATCAGAGGGATAACCCCACAATTCAATTGACCTTCCTGCTCTCCTCTCTAAACTAATTTTTATTGGTCGTCTGTCACTCTTCTGCATTGTGATTGGCCGGCAAGGCTCTTACACGTGAGATACGGATCAGTCTGCGTGCTCACTTGGCTGAGTCAGCACTAATGGATTCCTATCTGTTCCACTGAGGAAACAGGAACCTCCTTGTCTTCTGTTAAGCTTTGGTACAAATTTGTGAATCAGTCTTTACATTTAACGTTGTCTTCTTGCCTTATTGGCCGCTTGCTTTCTTTTGTCTCGTGTTTTCTTTTTCCAGTTTTACCCCGCTGGTATTGGCCTGTGTGCCGACCTCGTTCTTGGCACGGCGGTTCGATGCACGATGACACAATCTTGTCCATGAAATATTTAGCAAACTGAGAGAATGGCTCGGAATGAACGGGCTGACCCGGGAAGCCTCCAGAGGCTTTCCCCTTTCTTAAAACCTTCATTTACCACAGCGGTTGACTCCAGCTCTGCGGGGGACAGATGCAGGTTCCCTTCCTTGCTCACCTTAAGCTTCTGGTTGCTGGCTGGTCTGCTCTCTGAGTCAGGCGTCTCTGTGATAGCGGATGCAGAAAACCCTTCTCTTTCTGGAAACTGTGCATTAACACTGCAAGAAAAAGTGAAAAGACTCAATAATTTCTACACAACAAGCTTGAAAAAAAATCAATAAAACTTTAACTAAATGGAAACTCAGTCAGAAGAACCAAAACTAAGAGTGTCTGTGTCTACAAATGACATTTTATACTCTGAACTTTAGTTTTCGTGCGTCGGTAGCTTTGCATGGTTGTAATGAAAAGTCCTTTATGCCGGTAAAAATAAATGGTATGTTTCCCAGTCTAATTCCAGAGTTGAGTGGATCAATAATGAGACACTATCCTTTACTTGACTCTTGATCTCTTGAGGCTTACAGACACAGATAGCAGCTTAGCAAACATCCTCCTCCTCCACCCTCTTTCTCACACTTTGTTCCTCTTGACCTTCTCTCCTTCTCCTCTTTCCTCCCTCCACCCTCCCTCTCTTCTGATCACTGAGTCTCCTCCTTCCTTTCTTCCATCTCTCTCCTGGCCTGGTGTCAAACTTCCACTCGATGTGATGTCCTCCTCCTCGAGCTGCAGGACAGAGACTTGGCTCCAGCTGCTGCAGATAATGACCCCGGAGAAAGATGGGAGGAGAGAACAGAAAGGCCACAAGAGTGAGAGGGAATAAAGTAAATGTACAGAGAGAGGAAGGAGCAATGAGCAGTGAGACAATATAAACTTTCTAGTGAGTCTCTCGAGCCAGCTCCGAGGCCTCTAATGCTGCCATCCATTATTCAACATTAGCAGCTCCAGGCGCACACACAAACACACACATTCAAACATCTCAGCTGGATTAATTATCTTGTCCAGGCAAAACTGCCTACATCCTAAATGGTAACATTACCGTGATCAGAAAATGCTTCATTTTACTGACCTCTGCTGGCTGGACTTCTGTGGCAAATTTGGCTGAGTTTAAGGATGAGTTCTGGCTAAATTCTGATTCAGCCCTACTTTAATTCTTGCAGAGCATGACCTGAGCTCTAGCTGAGCTCCATCGGAATTTTCTGGTGATTTCTGGTTTATCTGAAGCTGGTTAAAGATAACCCTAATTACACTCGCACTGAAGTCCAGCTGACCTGGAGCTCTGACTGAGCTTCTGTTGAATTCTGGCAGAGCCCTGATTGATCTCTAGCTGAGCTCCAGCTTATCATTGGCTGAACTTTTGGGAAAGGTCTGGCTGTACTCTCACAGAGCTTTGAACTTATGATGAGTCCTGACTGAACTGTGACTGAACTCTTGAAAAAAAAAAACCATAGTTCAGCTGGCTGGATTCTGGCTGAGTTTTAGTTGGATTCTGACTATGTTATGGATGAACTCTGGCTGAGTTCTGGCTTGATTCTGACTATGTTATGGATGAACTCTGGCTGGATTCTAGCTGAGTTCTGGCTGGACTCTGGCTGGATTCTGGCAGAGTTATAGCTAAGTTCCTGCTGGAAACTGGTTGAGCTCCGGCTTAACTCCTGCTGCTATTTTTTTAATTATTTGTCATTGTAAAACATTGCACCAGATCCATTAATAAATACATTTTTCCATGGATACAAAAGCAAAAGTTGTATAATGCTGTATAAACAGTCTTTTATATAATGTTTTTGAAACTACATTTATATACAAATTTGCAAATGCTGTTTAAAAGCAAAAATAATGCGGGAGAACTGACAGTACATTGACATACACTCCTCTAATTGTCATGGACTACTGGTTCTTCCCAGATCGACTTCTCAAACTTGTTTTTTTTTTTTTTTAAATGAATTTATAATCCGATCCAGACTGATATGTAGCAACAGTTGTCTCTCTCAGACAACTGCTGATGTCTTTTTCTCTTGCCAATTTGTTAACACAGACCTGCATGCTCCGGGCCAGAAAACTGCTGAATCGTCTCTTACTATTTACTGGAAAAGGGATCTGTAACAGATATTATGAAACCAAAAGAATCTGAATGGCTTTCACTTTTATTTGCCACTGTTTAGAAGACGTTTATGGCTTCACTAAGTAGAAGTTTATTGCTTCACCAACTGTGCCTTCAAAATGTTTGTATCTGTGGTTCAGAATCTCCATAAAGCTGCACACATTCTCCAAGTTCGTTGCACACGTCAAGTTCGTTTTTATAGCTCTAAATGGTGGTGGTAGAAGTAGCGAGTCCACTTCATTGCTGTTTTGTTCAGCGGTGATAAATTCGACTGCTGGTCAGTCAGGACTCCACAGTGTTTCGGTGCCCACAGAAAACACTCAAGTTCAGATGTTTTCCAGCAAACTCCCAGTGTGTTGGGACTTCTGTGGATCAAGCCTCCGTCTTGCTGTGACTAGCTCTTCACTCTCAGCTGAGGTTAGTGTCAGTACAGTTTTCTTCAAGTCACAAACTGAGTGCTGATCGTTCTGTCAATCATTCTGTGTATCCAGAGCTCTGGTGTCAAAACGGTTCGAGTATCTAAAGGTCAATAAAACAATCTTCATCCGGTTGGCTGAAACTGAAATATTTTATTTGTAACTAATTTGTAACTAAAAAAAATAAGATAAAGTGCAAGAATTGGACTTTTCATTAAACTCTGTCTTTTGTCTTTGTCAGCACAATTCAAGCCAATCAGTTTAAAGAAAAGAAAAGAGGAAAGAAAAGAATCTTTATTGTCATCATCCTTCCCAGTTTAGACTGGTAACCCCCGGCTTTAAATAATCAAAACAAAGCATGGCACACTATGCACGAGAGAATATGAAAATAAGTAAGAAATGTAAAATTGTAGCAGGAGCACAGCAGGCAACGTGAAATGGCCGATAAAGTGCAGTCCAGTGCCAGGCTCAGTCCTTAAGTGCACATTGTGTTATCTGTGAGTGTATGTGTAGGGGGGGCTGGACTGAACAGCTCGGAGGAAAAAGCTGTTTTGCAGTCGGGTTGGTTTTTGTATTTCTGTACTGTTTTCTAGACAGAAGTGGAACAAACAGTCCATTTCCTGGGTGGGCAGGATGGATCGGTGGTGATGCATTGAGCCTTCCTCTGGATCCTGCCAGCGTATACTAACTCCAGTCTCCCGACCACATCAGTTTAAATCGGACACCTGTCCACACATAATCATGGTAGAGTAAAGAGGGCAGAAAGAGAAAAGAGACTGCTGCATCATGGGAGGTTCTCCAGTGGTTTGGGTCTGTAGCCGTATGACTAAAACATCATGGCAGGATGGTTAAGGGTCACCTGAGCAAACTTTATCAACTAACTGCTACTGCAAGTTTGGACTTCCTCAGTGATAAGATATCATAAAGTGATTGAACAGCTTCCAGTTGATCCAGACTCCTTCCTCAACCTTACCTTCATCTCATTGTTCGTTCACTTTCAGCTTCTTAACTCTTCTCCTCACATGCTGTATAAGAGTAGAACTGGACACAGAGCCATCAGGTACAAGGGTCCCAGTTTTGGTTCTGGTGGAACCAGCTACCAGTTAGTGATCTGGATGCTCACCCCCTAACCCTCTCTAAGATTAGACTTAAAACTTTCCATTTTGATAAAGTTTATAGTTAGTATTGGCTCAGGTGTCCTGAACCCTTCTTTAGTTATGCTGTTAGGGGATCTCCCATAATGCAGTTGGCTCTTTGCTGCTCTGTTCTCTTTACTTTTCAGTTGAGTTTTATCTTACCCTTGTTTGATGAATCAGGATTACATGAATTTAAATTGTATTTAATCGGAATATAATTGGATTGGGACTGAATGATTATTTGCATGTGTGATAATATCGCAATATCATAAAAAGCAATTTTGTAATTGCAAAACGCTGAACGAAGAAGAAATTGATGTATGAAGAAAAATGCAAAGTTTGCTTCTGGAAAGTTAATGCAAAGTTTGAAAATATCACAATGTTATTAAAATTGTTAAATTGACTCTAGACCTTGTGCTCGTCTTACGCTTATAAAATCCCACGTTTCTCAGAGACCTCCGCTGAAGAAGAGCTAGCTCAACTGCAAACAAGGGGGGTTATTACTCTCTGTGTTGTTACTTTTCTCATTTCAAAAAGCTGGATGCAGAGTTTATAACAGTGTAATATCTTGACAGTCAATAATTTTTTATTTTCTCATTATCGTTGCAGTGAAAGTCCATTAACTGTCTTCCATTACTTCCATTTTCATGCTGCGATTACAGCTCCTCCACAGGTCCAAACTGATACAACAAGCTCCTGCTCCAGAAGCAGGTTATGTAAGTCTAGAGACTTCTTATGTCATCTAACATAAACACAAAGACCCTCACAGACCAACAGCTTCAAGTTAAATGGATCCAGAGACCCGACCCGCTGGAGGATTCGCTTTCTCGTCACTTTCTTATCATTGTCCGATGGTAGGCACATCAGCGAAGGAGGTGGTCCTTCAGTCCCGTGAAACAATGTGGTTGCGGAGGTGGACTGCATCAACAGACATCCGGCTGAGATCAGATCACCGGGATCACAAAGCTAACTCCTGGTCCATTAGAGGTGCATTGTACGCAGTTTGACTGTCAACAAAGCGCTGCTGTCGATTTACTGCTGCTCTCCGGCAGTAAAAACACACAAACAGCTCGATTTACAGCTGCCACGCAGTGGGAGTGTGTGTTTGTGTTCTGGCTTTGAAGCAGGTGTTGCTCAGAGCTGCAGGTGATTTTTCAGCTGTTGCGGCTGTTCTGTCGAGTTTCTCTTTTGCTTGCATCAGCAGTTTCTGAGCAGTCCACGCTATCTTACTACTTTAAAGGGGAATCCCAAAGAAAGGAACAACAAAAACGGGGTTGATATTCAAAGGAAATCCAAATCTAACAAGGACGCACTGAAGTTTTAGAGCAACTTTATACAACCTTAAAGTCAGAAGTGTTTGGTAATGAATGCAGAGACTACTTTTACACAAAATGATGCGCCAAGAAAAACTACACAACGCACCTGGAGAATCCATCTTTCAGTTTTTGCAAATTTACTGACAAAAAGGGATGGATGATACAAAACTGTTAACATTTAATGGTGTAAAGCAAAATATGAACAAAAAATCTGTGCATTAAAAACAAGTGGTAGCGGGGGGAGTAGTATCCTAGTGGCTTCAGAGGTGGGTTTGGAGGACCTAGGTTCAATCCCCGGGTCAACAACGGCAAGCCACTATGTGCTCCTGAGCAAGACCCTTAACCTCCAACTGCTCCCCAGGTGCTTCAGCAGTCTCCTGCTCCTAGTATAACTAGTGATGGGTTAAAAGCAGAGGACAAGTTTCAGTGTGTTTTGTAAGATATGTACTGACAATAATAAAGATTATCTTATCTTAGCAATTTGGGACAACCTACTCGAAAACTGCAACACAATTCATCCTTGTCACTCTGCATTGGTAATCCTGAGCTTGTAAATGTCCTACTGTGTGAGCTGTTCAGATATTAAGGATAATAAAAATCCCAGATCCAGATCAGAGTAAAGTTATCTGAACCCCGTCTTCACCTCCACCCAACTTCACGTCATGCTGCTTTCACTGTTCTATGAACAGTGCTACAACAAAGTATGGACTGAATAAAAAGTCTCTAAATTTACAATAACCTGGTTCTGGACCTCCTGGGATGTCACCTATATGTTTTCTCAAGAATGCTTTTGAATCCCCTTTTGCCTTACTGCACAGTGCCATGTTGGTTGGAAGTGGTATTTCCTAACCCTGATTACTCCACAAGTGGGCAAATGGATGAAACAAACCTCAAAGCTGGCTGAGACACACCCACCTGAGCTAAATTACCACAAAGTAGCTCTTTCAGCTTGGATGGCTAATCCTTGATGCTATAACCAATGTTATCCTACATACATTCTCGTAATTTCTGCCCAAACATCCTCAGTTCAAATGTTGCTAAGGAAATGATCTTCAAGCTGAGTGCTGCCGGAGCTGTGTCAAATTCTAGTCCTCAGGGCCGCTATCCTGCATGTGTTAGATGTTTCCTTACATCCTCAGCTTGTCATCCAGCTGTTTACAAGTCTGTTCATGACACAGTCATTTGTATCAGCAGAGAAACATTGAAAACATGCTGGACAGTGGCCCTTGAGGACTGTAATTTGACACCCTTGTGTGGATGGGAAGCCATTTTTTTGAAACAGGCTGTAAATATGTTATAAATATATGCAAAGTTGGACATTTTAACATGTATGTCAAAGGAGATTGTCTCGCTCTTAGAACCAGCCCCTAGTGGTCACTTGAGGAAGTGCAGTTTTCTTTACGTTTGATTCAGGATAACTAGCTGGATGAAACACTTTGGCACAAATCTGCACCTGATATCAAAAGCTGCTCACCTCTGGATTGTAGAGGGGTGGAGTCAGGTCAGTTGACTGACTCCACCCCCTTAAACCAGCTGCTGTCAACACAGCTTTAAAGATAAGGTTGAGAAGGGAGTGCTTCTACCCTATCTCTGTGGTATTTAGACCAAAACATGTCCCAGACTTTTAATTAGGTGTTTTCGGGAAGTTATGTGAGCTTTTGAATCTAATTTTCCTTTACTTTTAGAAGCGTCTTCCTTGTGAGTTTTGACAGGTAAACATTGATGAAGCAGCTCATTTCAGTACTTCTACACCGAACACAGTGAGAGGCAACTCATCTCCATCTTCTCATTTGACTGCAGAAGACACACAGGATTCCACTAAAAATTGGAGTGTTTCCTTTAATCAATAATTATGGCTTCTCTGGGCTAATGTGCTTTTGCTTGTGACTCTTAACCTCCACCATCACTCTGATCATCTTCCAGAACAGCAGGGCGGCAAAAAACCTCCCGGACTATGCGCTCATTTCACATTTTATACTTTTCATATGTATATTTGTAGAAAGTCCCATAAACTATGATACAAAATTACTCCAGCTGTCTAAACTGGTGTTTCCCATCCCTGGTCCTTGAGGCACACTGTCCTGTGGGTTTTAGATGTCTCTTTTCTGCAACACACTTGATTCTCATTAATGGTCATCATTAGCATGTTGTCAAGGTCTGAACAAGTCTGTTAATGATACAGAGACTTGTATCAGGGTGCGATGAGGGAGGGAAACATCTAAAACCTGCAGGACAGTGAGCACCGAGGACCAGACTTGGGAAACACTGGTCTAAACAACACTCCATTTTGTTTGTCTGTTTTTTAAAAGAGCAAACAAATCCATGATTGTGTCTCCAGCACCCTCCAAAACATGTCTCCAGAACACAGCAGTAATCTGATTACTCTGACATTTCCAACAACATCATGTGTTTTCCTCTGCTGTTTAGATCTGCTTCTCCAGAAACAACACATGAGATTCAGGGAGCCCAGTCCTCCTGAACTATTGTGGTATTTTTTTATGTATCCTGTGAGGGATTGAAGAGAGAGGATTTTTCTTGCAAATTTGTGAATTTACATAAAGTTGGAATTTTACCTCCAACCTGCCTTGAATTTCCTTTTCTTCCAAAGCCCCTAAACCAGCATGTGCTAAATTTATTTTACCTATCCAAGTTTATTTTGCTGGCTCAGCTGGAATTTGAACTTTATATTCACAAGTCTAGCCATTTTTCTTCGTAAACCCAATAAAATTCATATATATAATAAAATGTAATCCCAAAAGGGAAATTACACATATAACAAATTATTACATCACCACAAATCATCTGAAAGTATGAAGCAGGGGGCTTTAAAAAAGCAGAATTTTGCATAGGGCCTAGATATAAATGGGCTGGAAAAATGAGGATTAAAAATACAGCTAGCTAAGCAAATAGCCTTTTATCTTTCACTGGTTACATTGATTATAATTTTCAGAAACAAAGACGGGCCCAAAGTAGAAACAGCGGGTCAAACCTCTTCAAATATTTGAGATGTGCAATAAAATTGGAGCAGCTCCAAACTTACGTGTTTGGCCTCAGAAGGAGACGGGTTTTTACTGCAACTGCTCTGAGCCAAACTGGTTTTACTAATGAAACACCAAAGAAACCTGAACAGGTTTGGCTTTCATGTTGTTTTAGTTTTTCAAACATGGGTTCTTTTTTTTTTTTTTTTTTTTTTTTAATATCAAATTTTTTAATTTCAAACATGGGTTCTAACACTTGCCTATTTTGTTATAAATGCCAAAGCAACGATCCACTTCTACGTTAGCAGAGGGCTGGACGTTTCCTCCTCTTTGCTTCTAATGACTTATGAGAAGACAGAGATTTCTGGACAAACATCAGATCTCCTTGTGAAGTTCAAATAATTTTAGTTTTCAACATTTCAAAGAACAAAAACTATCAGGGTGAAACTTGAAACCAATCTCAGTTGGAAATGATTTGGTGCTGAAGTGATGAACTTGTCTGTGAGAGCTTTTTCTTCCTTTATACATCACAGCGCATTGTAGCAACGGATCATAAATCCCGAGGTCCATGAGATGGAGGCTAATGAAGCTGCTGTTCCAGCTGCACTCAGCCAGTGAAACATCTGGCCGGTGCTTGGGTCGACTCGGCCGTATTTCTCTCGCCTCCTCCTGCGTTTCCATTCACATTCATGTCCAGTCACAGCTGCTCTCACATTCTGTCAGCAGCGGCGGCAGCAGCAGTGGCCTTGCACTCCTCTTCCACACCATGAGGAGATGGTGGACTTCATGCATCCTTTCATCTGTTTTTTTAATAATGGCCCCAAAAATATGCTCTCACTTTGTAATTTTGCATATAAAATTCTGGAAAGAGAATCTCTGAAATGTCTGATGTGATCGTAACACATCAGTGTTGCTGATTGTGGAGCAAACTAGATAATCATCCAGTTTGTTTTTTCTTCCCAACGATCTTCCATTTATAAAAGAAATCGCCAGATTATGCTGAAAGAAGATGTGTTCTAAGCACGTCCTCACACCTGGTAGTAACATGTGTGTCCACACGCATTTAAAGGGAAACTTATGATCAGACTATGCCTCCCTGCCTGATATGCAACTGAACAGATTCACAATTTCTGCCACAAAGACCAAATACTTGGAATGAAAACATGGAAGACGACAAAAGGCTTTAGGGAGTTCAAACAGAAATTGGATGTGTTAGTAAATAATAACCGAAGAAGAAGAACTGAGGTGGGTAAATGAAAGCCACAGAGAAATCTGTGATGTTTGTTGCTGTGATTTGATTGTTGCTTTCCACTTAAATATGACACCATTGTCATGTGAATGAGTTCGTCCTTCCGGCTACACAGAGGACATTAGGTATGGAGCCCTTCCTTGTGGCACAGCGCTGCTCAGTTTCCACTGTTAAAAGAATGTGATCACATGTGACCCCGACCTCCCTAACCCTAACCTCCCAATTTGGTTTGAGCAATTAGATCTCAATGCATCCTCAAACACATCCTGGCTGTGTTTTCACCTGTACAAAAGGCTGTCCAGTTGTGATTGGATCGCTCAGGATGGATGTTAATACCAGTAGTAAAAAGGGCCTTAGAGTGGGACCAGCTACCCACCACCATGGATGTTCATATGTCCACTACCAACAGCCTCCTGTGAGGGACTTACAAACTTCACACTGGGGAGTCAACGCATGGCAGCTCATGGAGGCAGTCTAGGTCCAGGTCCAGTAACTTGCGGTCTGGACTCAGACCTCTCAAAGGCCTCAGCGCTTCTCCTAACCCCAGAACTCAGAAAACAGTATTTAGGCAAGCCATTCAATTTATGTCAAAAATATTTGAAATTTGCACAATTTGCGTGTATTTACAGTATTTGAAGATCGCATCCTAACTCAGTTTACTATGGAAACTATTATGCCCTTAGACATTATACAATAATCAACGCATATTACTTATTGGGCTGGAGAAAAAGGCATTGCTAAACTTCATGGCAGACTGAAGTCTCCGCTGAGTCTACCGTGTCCTTCTGCCAACCAGCTACACAAGGCTCCACTTCCTCTCTGCCCTCTGTTATCTCCATTGATCGCTCCCAACTGCCAATATCACTCCGACCTGAAGATCGTGGAGGTGAAGTAAAACTGACCTGAGTGCTGTCATCACATACTGACTGACCCCGAGCTTCCAGTGAAACCTTGGGTGAAGATGAACAGTCTCGGGTTTGGTATACCAGCAGAACTGAGGTTAAACTGAAAGGGGAAACTTAACTTCTTTTCATCATGTACTTTTAATCACCAATTGGTGGGAGTTTTGAAATCTTTGCAACTGAGGTCGAGACATAATGAAAAACTTAGATAGCTGTATTCAGTTGTTGTTTGTTTGTTTGAGCTCCTAGTAGCCAAATTATCCTTGAAGAACCATGTCTTCATCTCTGCATCAGACCTTCATGGCTTCTCCTGCAGATGGTGGATCCACAGGAAGGTGCTCCAGTTTATTTGAACCATGACTGCACATTTTGGTAAATGTCCAATCAGAGAGACAGACCGTAGAAACACAGGACAGATTACCAGAGTAGAGCTGGATTGTTTTAACTGCAGCCCAGTTCCAGACAAGTGGCAGAAGATGATGGATGGATGGATGGATGGATGAATGGATGGATGGATGGATGGATGGATGGATGGATGGATGGATGGATGGATGGATGGATGGATGGATGAATGGGTGGATCTGCAGTCTCTGACAGTCTCATCAATTGTTTCATTGATGATACAGCGAGATTGATGACACATTTTACATCAGCATGTTGTAATGGCTGGATCTGGTGGATCAGACGACAGCAGACAATAGCCAATATAAAGTCCGATTTATTTGAAGCAGTAGAAGACAGGAGAAGAGCTGGAGGCTGGAGCGAGGCTGGATCTGAACCAAGGGCAGGAATGCACTGGATCTGAATGCGGAGTCTGGAGCAACAAAGAAAACGAACTGAGTTCATTGTTCAGTAGTATAAACAAACAGGATTTTGTCAAGCAGAGTAAACACCATGATGGGTAAACGGACAATCTGGCGCTGTATGGAGAAATGAACCAGGTCTTTATGCTGCTGCAGGTGTGGGTCTTGATTGTAACACTGGCTACAGGTGGGTAGGAGGTGGGACTGATGGAAGAGGCAGACCAGGAACACCAAACCCGCCGCCCAGCTCCAGATAAACACACAGAGAGACACAAGAGGGAGAATATAGTCACAAGGAGCAAAAAACAGGTATCCTGACACAGCAGTTACTTTTTTAAAGAGTCAACAGAAACCAAGCAGCATCAGTTTAGAAAAAGAAGATTCTGGGTGCAGCTTCTGGAATATGAATATTTGATATGTTGTCTTATGCCAGAAACATAAAATCTTTGATGTTTGGGCTTTTGCTTTGACAAAACAAGTTTAAAGACAGCACGCTCATGAGACCAGCAATGAAGTGGCTAACAGAGACATGAATCTGTTTATTAACTCAACTAAACAGCTGCTGCGGGATTCCTGCTACTTTCCAGCACTCTGGTCGCTTGCAGTCCATAACATTGTGCACAAGTAAAGAGCATCACACCCTCCTGCACAGATGCCATGGATGTAAAATCTAGTTATAGAGCCAAAACCGTGTTTTGAACCAGGCTGTGAATAAGTTCATTTCTGCTGTAAAATGGGAGGTTGATAGAGATCGACTCTTCCGTTTGAAGCTACACGGCTGTAAACATCAGTGAACATTTTTGGAGAGAAAAAATTGTCAACATACAGGACATTTTTAAAGAGAGTAAACTTTGGATCTGCGGTGCAACTTTCTTTCACTTCTCCTCCAAAAAAACATTTAAAAAAATTATGAGTGAGTTAAATTGTGTAAGATCTCACATTTTTTCTCTTTTTTTGGATGAAAATTGTTTCCAAGAGCAGGTCAAAGAGAGAGCCTTTGTTTTTAATTTTCATCTCCTCGTCTACTCTGGAAAAAAAACAGTTACACTCTGGATCATGAAAATTCCCATAATACCTTTCTATGGGTTTTGTTTTGTTTTGTTTTTGCTTGGACTAGGTAGCAAATAAAAACATATTGAACAATAATAATAATCTTTAATCTGTTTAACTTGTTCTTCCCCTCTCTTTGAAAGCTTATGACACGAGTCGTACTTGGGGTTAGGAGGTTCTGACTGCAACCAATTACACTTTTCCGGAAATATGTCAGAAACATAAAGGGAGTGTGAGGAATATGCTGGAATTTACAACCATTCCCTGCAGAAACTGTCAAATATTTGAATGCATAAAGCATATGAACCGATTTAAAATTTGAAAAGAGATTTAGAAGACAATGGACCAGACAAGATGGGTTTGTTATGAATGTCGTCTCCAGAGGAGGAAACTACACAGCTCTGAAATTAGCTTCAGGGTTTAAAAACTGAGTTACGAGATATGAGCATTAACACGTCAGGAGAGGTTGTGACCTTCTTTGTGAGACGCTGGAACATAATCCACTGCAGCAGGTACGTGAGCACAGACCTGCAGTTCATTACACACATATCTGATTTACTATTTAGCAGGAGCCAATTTGCATATTTGTAATATAAAGAGTTTAATTCCACAGTGAGACAGACAGCAACTGAGGAAGGATGGACACAGAACGTTTAGAAATTAATCATTTAAATTGTGAGGAAAATTAGAATAATTCCTTTCAGCCTGGTAATAGGTGCACAGTTTACTAAGGACCTAATAAATGATAACAACAATAATGACGCTGAGGTGTTATGAGTCACTCTGGAGCAGCTCTCAGATACAGAGTTGAATTTTTAGTTTCAAGCCTCAGTAGATGTATAAAACAGATGCTCTTTTTTAAACGGAGTTTTTAAAGGTATATTTTCACACTGTATATTAATACATGTAAAGACATTAGTCTAGAGCATATTCAGGTGAGAGAAAAGAAGAGATATGTTATTCATAATACTAGGAGTACCTACCCGAGTTATTACAATCTACTGACATGACAGGGCAGGAGGCGTCAGCCAGGGTAAAAAACATATTAAAAGAAAAGGATAACTTCATCAACCTCTCCAGGACATCACCCACAGGTTTTCTGAAGTCTGCTTTTCAGGCCCATTTCTCAGATCTTTCTGGACCATTATCTGCTTTTTTTCTTTCTTTTTAGTACATTTAGAAGTCGTTTAAGGACCCACATGTACAACTCTCATAAACCCAGATTTTATTCCCAATAGAAGATAGAAAATACATAAGATGTTTCAACCGAGGAAGTTTACCATCTTAAGAAAAAAAGTAAGGTCATTTTAAAATTGATGGCAGCTCAAAAGAGTTGGTTCTGGGTGATGTTTACGACTGTATACCATTCAGCTCTCCTTCTAACAACAGTCCATAAACATGTGGAACCGAATGGGGCAGAACGTAGTTCAACTGTGGTCTGATGCAGGCTTGTAGCTGCTCAACAGTCCTGGATCTTCTTCATTATATTTTTCGTTTCATGATGATCCAAATGTTTTCTGTTGGTGAAAGTTCTGGACTCCAGGAGACCAGCTCAGCATCTGGACTCTTCTACTATTACCCCATGCTGTTGTGATGGCTGCAGCATGTGGTTTAGCATCATCTTGCTAAAAGATGCAAGACCGTCCCTGTAAAGATGTGTGAATGGGAGCAGACATTACTCTGAAACCTGGATAAACCTTGGAGCATTCAAGTTTCTTTTCCAGATGTGCCAGCTGTCTGTTCCATAGACACTGATACACCTCCAGACCATCAGAGAAGCAGAAGTTTGAAGTGAGCTGGTGACAAGCTGTATGGTTCCTCTCCTCTTTATTTGGAGGAAGTAGCATCGATGATTAACGCATTTTGATGGACAATGCTTCACTTTACTTCAGTGAAATTTAAATGAGTTTTGCTCCAGAGTAGATGGTTGTTTCAGGATCACGTTGACATATGTCCTCTTGACATGATCGAACTTCGGCCTTCGTTTGTTGATGGAAAAGCCGACTATGTTCTCAGACTCGGATTTCTGGAACTGTTCCTGAGTCCATGCATGGAATTTCAAGAGTCATATCTGTTTCTAATGGCTGAGAGCCTAAAAAAGTCTCCACATCCTCAGAATCTTTTTAAGATAGTAAGTACTGTAGATGATGAGATATTAAAGGTCTTCAGAGTTTTACCTTGAGGAACGTTATTTGAAATTTTGTTGTTGGTGGTGGTGAATCTGTGTCTATTTTCACTTCCTCCAAGAGGCTCCGTTTATACCCAGTCATATGACTGACCAGTTGACAATTACCCTTATTAGTTTCTCCAGGGGTTTCCTTTTAGTACCATTGACTTTTCCAGCATTTTGTTTGTAAGAGATATGTTGGTGTTAATCAGACTCAAAATAAGCTAATATTTTTCTTGAAGTGTTAGAAATACCTCTCTTTCAACAAATAACATCTGTATCTGTGAGGTCAGAAAGATTCCCCATTTACACATCTTTTTGGGGTTGTAAATGTTGGCTGGTGAAACTGTTTTGACTGACCGGTTACCACCTTTCTGACTTCACGCGATTGGAGAAGCTTTAGATGGGAGATGAATGGAAACCGATGTGACAGAACTTTTCCCATTAAACACTGCAGTAATGAACACCAAGGACCTGACCTCAGCTGCACCCTTTGAACCAGATAACTAAACTAACTGCTCATACCGTGTAATTAAAACCAGATTTAGCAGCATCAGCAATAAAAAGCTGCAGATACGTTGACGTGTCAGGATTAATCATCTAATAAAGTCACATAGAAAATAATATCGTCCAGGAGACAGATTTACTGCACAATGACTACTTCAACTCGGATACTTTATGAATCATTTGGCTGATAAAATTTCTTTACGTTCCAACTTAAAAATGTGAAATAAAGTGGTGGAGCTGATGTGGGCTCCCTGCAGCTGAGCGGTGATTTGTACAGGAAGAAGTGGTGGAGCGCAGCTGTAAACAGATTTGTACTCAGAGCCTCGGTGCTGAATCACACAAACCATCCTGGCTTCCTGCCCATCCTCCCATCTCCTCCTCTTCTTCCTCGTCTCGCTGCCTGTGATTTATGGTTCGGTACAATGTGAGGTGAAGGCCGCATGGAGCAGCAGGTAGCGATCCGAGCGTGTGCAGCTTTACAGCAGCAAAACGGTTATATTTATGCCTATCTGTTCACAGTCACTCAAAGGTTTTACCAGGACATGATAAGGAAAAAATCACCTGGTTCTTATCAGGTCCTGGGACATATTACATTGTGTCATTCTTGGTGAAAGAAAAATGAGGACAAAAAACCAAGTGGACTATTACTATTAATTGCTTTTACATGAATCCAGAGGGCGAGAGAAACTGTTCGCAAAAGGTCTGCAGACCTGTGTAAAAGCTCAGACTTTGACAGTTTACTGCTTTGGAACTTTCAAGTATGTGTTAACACAATGCCAGGAGGAAAGATATCAGCAATGACCTTAGAGAAGCAACTGTTGCTTCTTTCAGCAGACTCTCGTGACACCAAGAAGGAGAAAGCAGGTACAGGTGACAGATGGGAAATATTTAAGACAGCGGGCTTCAGTCAATCAAAAATATGAGCAGAACAAACTGTTGACAGAGCAACATTTATGCGTGTTTGGGGATTTGTGAAAATGTTGGTCATTCCAAACTTTTTATAGGAACAAAACCTTCAGCCTCTGACTTCCAGGGTAGGAAATCAGTCAGGATTTCCTACCCTGACATGCTGGGGTCTGTTGCTCAGAAAGTTCAGTACCCATGCACACAGTGAACTGCCTAGGCCAAGGATAATCCGTTTGGTGACCAGTTTATGGGGGATGCCTGTTTAAATGCAGAGCTGAAATCCAGATACAGCATCCCCATGTAGGTGTTCTTCTGGTTCAGGTGAGTGAGAGCTGTGTGAAGCATCATCACAACTACATCCTCCGTTGACCTGTTTGCCCAGTAAGCCAACTGATGTTGGTCAAGGTCAGCAGGGACTGCAGACTTGATATGGGGGAGAATGAGTCTCTCAAAGCACTTTGCAACGATGGGGGTGAGAGAAATTGGCTGATAGTTGTTTAGTCCAGTTATTGTGCTCCTCTTGGGTACAGGAACGATGGTAGCAGACGTAAGGCAGGTGAGAACAACAGCCTTCTGTAACGAGAGGTCAAAGATGGTTGTGAAGACCTCTGCTGCCTGGTCTGCGCAGACTTTAAGTATCTGTCTGGGGATGACATCCGGGCCATGTGTTTTCCTTGCATCAACCTTGTGAAACGTGTCTCCATCCTGGTGTGGCTGCAGTTGTAGCAGATTTTTGTCCACTGGTATTGCAGGGAGAATATCCAGGTTCCTGCAATGGTTGAAGAAGTAAAAAACTGGTTCAATGTATCTGGAAGGGCACTATTTCTGGGGATAGCTGTGTTGCTGTCTTTATAGCCAGTGAGTGGCCTCTTGCCCTACCACATACCTCCAGAGTTGTTGTTTTTAAAGTGGACCTCAATGAGCTACGACTCACACTGGTTTAATGTTAGTTTAAGTCATTTATATTAAGAATAAGAATCTTGGCTGTTTTTATTCCACTTTGCAGATTTGTCTGCACTACTTTTTAGCTTTGTGGTTTCTCCGATCTGAATGCAGAGTTGTGTTCTGAGTGGCTCGTCACTTCACTGTTGAGCCACGGCTTCTGTCTGGGAAACACTTTAATAGTCTTGGTCTCTATCACACACTCAGCCCAGAAGTTGATGTAATCAAACACACTGATGTGTGTTCTACCAGGTCTGTCCCCTCTGCAAAAATCCTCCAGTCTGCGACATCAAAGCAGTCCTCCAAGGCTGAAGTGGCTTCCTCAGTTCAAACTTTGACTAACTTTGTGGCTGGTTTCTGTCTGCAGATCGGAGTTTTGTATGCAGGAATGAGGGTGAGGGGCAGGTGGGCAGAGAGACCCAGACGTGGCCCAGGGCTGGCTTTGTACACTCTGGAGATATTGCAGCAAACCTGGTCCAAAGTGTTCTTTTCTCTCATAGGAAAATTCACATAATTGTGGGATTTGGGCAGGACAGACTTCAGGTTGGTGGGGTTAAAGTCCCCTGCCGCTATAATAATGCTGTCTGCATGTGCAGTTAGATGCTTGGTTAACCTAGCATTAGCTTACAGGGGGCAGCAGTTATCACCACTGATGTGAACTCTACACAGATAGAAGGGTCTGCACTGCAACATCAGGAATTCAGTGTCCAGAGAGCAGTGAGTGGCTTAGCCTCAGTCAGAGCTCATCCATCTTCGTCTGCCGAGCTGCAAATTTCTGGTGGAATGAAGTTCCAAAAGTTCAGGTATGGACTAGCACAGAAGTTATTTCCTGCAGCGGCTAATATTTCAGCTCTGTGTTGCTGACACCAGGGTAAAAAATAACAGGTAAAAAAGTGTAAAACTGCAGGAAGTAGAGAGCTGTGTGCTGCGACTGTGTGTGCCGCCATTTTGGTTGAAAAATAAAAAAATATATATATATTTTTTCTATATAGATTTATATATTATTATATGCATACTTCTATGTAGCTAGTTGTTCAGACAGCAGAGGTCACGTTGCAGGATCCCCAGGTATTGGTTGAGTGTAGAAGTACAGATCACTTACGTCTATCCTTCAGTTGTGGCTGTTGAGCAAAGTGCAAAGTAAGTGTGACACAGCAAAAGATACCAACCAGCCTAACTAACATTTTCACCACCATGAAAAATAGTCATACTGTTTGTTATTTAAAGCTCCATGATCAAGATGATTTTGAACTGAGGTTTTTTTCTTGATTAAAAAAACACTGTTGGTGTTTCAGTGTCACCTACTGGAGTTTACGGGTCTCACTCAAAACAGCATCTAAGAATCTTGTTTGTACAAGAGTTCATAGTCAGCATTTGGAGACCCTTCTCAGTTTATCAAAGAGTGTCCATAAACACCAATTGTTGTTTACAACAACCTTCATAAACACAGACTGGAAAAATGAAGACATTCATTTTGATGGAACACTGTGATGTTTAGCTTTTCTTCATTGTGGACTTCTAGAGAAACGTATGAATTACCCAGAACCTCATCCATCATTAGAGTTCATTAAATTTGGGTTTAACCCACACTGAAGTGACAGGATGGTTTTATGGCTGCTCTGTGTATGCTAAAAAGCGTGGCACAGATGAATAGTAAAAACAGGCGGAAATGACTTTGGTATTAACCCACCATGGGCACCTGTTTCAAGGTGGTCCAAAAGGCTTCTGACAGATGACAGGTTTTAGACAAAGAAAATTCCAGACAAGGTGGCAGTGTTGTATTATGACTGGGTTTGTGAGCTAGTGTTGGCTTTGGAAACACCCACATCCACATCCAGTGCTTCATAGATACACCTGGGCTACTTACTGTACTGAAGCTTTGGTGATGTTCCCCACCTGGTTAAAAACATGTCAGTGTTTTCCAGCAGCATCAGTAGAACAGAACTTTGGATATGATCAAAAACTTGTTGGAGTTATTGTGTTTGGTTCGTTGTTGGTTTCTTCCTTCGCTTTCCACCAGGAAGAGCTTCAGAAAAAAAAGGTAATGGATAGCTACGAAGTTCAGAGTGGTGGAGATAAAATGATGTGTTCTCCCTGCAGGTATGGTGACATGGTTCCAAACACCATCGCGGGGAAGATCTTCGGTTCCATCTGCTCCCTCAGCGGCGTGTTGGTGATTGCCCTGCCAGTGCCAGTCATCGTGTCCAACTTCAGCCGGATCTACCACCAGAACCAGAGAGCAGACAAGATGAGAGCGCAGCAGGTCAGAGTCCATACAAATTCAGGTCCCAACTCTGGCTCTGGTCCAAATACAACACCAACTTGGTGACAACTGTAGTTCCAACTGATGGAGGTCGGGAGCAACCGCATGTAACCAGCCAGGTCTTTTGGTCAGACCTCATCCAAAGTTAGAGCTTTTCTTAACTATACACCATACAGTTGGAAAGTGAAGGTGGGTAAGCGTAGGAGGGAATTTTCCAAGTTTGGTTAAAAGTAGAACAAGTTTTTTAGATTAGGAAGACATAGCCATGATAAAAGCTGGTTGAACTACCTGAAAGCAGAAGCAGAATTGGCTTATTTCATCTAATATTACATATTTGACACAGAAAAAGGGCTTATACCACTCTGCAATTTTTTGTTGTGGCAATGTTTAAATCAACTGGATTTCCAGGATTACAACTGTTCATATGAATTCTTGCTTTAATTACGGTGCTTTAACTTCAAGCCAGAGTCTTTGCAGTGTGGGGAACAGGAGATAAAGACTGCATGATGCTTTCCGGGTTCTGACCATACACTGTATGACCCAAGATGGATAAATTCTGTGGCTGTAGCCCTTCTGAGACTGTAACCTTTCTCAACTGTAGCCCTTTTATGACTGTGACCCTCCTACAATTGTAATCTTTCTGTGATGTGGCTGTGATGGTTTCCCAGCTTTGCTGGATTTCGTATTGGCATCTGTTGACTTTTCCCAACCCAAAATAATCATAAAATGGGCAATTTATAAAGCTCTTCTTTTGTGTTGAGCCAGCTTTGGCCTTTGGCACTTGTTCTGTGCTCCTGTTTGCTTCAATTTTAATTTAGTTCAGTTCAAATTTGTCTATATAGTGCCAAATCCTGATAAATGTCCTCAAAGCCAGTAAAATAACAACAATAATTATTGATTCGCTAGTGAATCAACAGATTGCATCAAACTTTTTCTTTAATACAATCCCCCATCCTTAGCAAGCACTAGGCGACTATGGAACAGAAAAACTCCCCTTTAACAGGAAGATACCTCTAACAGAACCAGACTCAGGAAGGGCAGTCATCCGCCTTGACTGGTTGGGTCATTTATGTTCTTCAGGTTTTCTTTTAAACTTTTGTTAACTGTTTTGTTTTTGTACTGAAACTATGAAAAGAAGTGTTCTGTCAGTGTTTTTTAAGTGCACCATCTTGCAGCATGCGTCAGTAAGGGCAGACTCGTACCTGAGTGGGAAAGCACTTTTATTGTAGTTGTTGCTGGCAACTGCTGGCTCACCCATCATCATAATATGTGCCTGCCTCTTGCGTGAACTCATATCCGGTGCATCAACTTGTAGTCAACTCTTACTGCACTGTTGTGTGCGTGTATGTGTGTGTATTGTGCTGACTCTGCTTTTTTCTTGTGTTTTTGTTGGACAGAAAGTGCGTTTGGCTCGGATCCGCATGGCGAAGAAAGGAACATCCAATGCCTTCCTACAATACAAAGAGGACCGAGCGCTCGGGGTGAGGCACACACACACAGACACACACACTCATACCAGATAGCTTCTGTCTGTCAAGCAGGACAGCTGGATCATAGTTAAGAAAACTCATACGGTAATGCTTACATGTAGAGATGAGGAAGAGAAGATTCACCAGAGCCTGCAGACACACACTTCTGCACCCGTAGGTCATCGTGGACAAAAATGAACCGGCCAGAGGACGATGGAAAATGAATATTAGACCTGATCCTTTGTTTCTCTGAGATTGTTGGCAGAAGTTGCATAAGAGGATAGTGGACAAGGTTGCTAAAAACGAGTGATTACTCCAGCCACATAGTACTACACACATCAACATGTAGCATGTACTCATGTTGGCAGCTTCCGTTTTCTCAAGATTTGTGTGACTCTAGTAGCCTTTATTTGAAACCAGCTTGACAGGAAACGTGGTGTGGAGAGGAAATGGGAAGACATGCAGCAGGAGCTGTACCTGGACTGCGTGGATGAGGGCGATAGCTTCTGTTTATGGTACACTTCCTCGGCCATGTGAGCTGTGTGGTACACCCATGTTGGCTCCTTTTAGGCAAAAGATTTTAACCTGAAGCATTGATACTCTACTAGATTCCTATAAGAAAAAAAATATGCCTGCTGTAGAGAGTGACTGAATACATACATGTACTTTTACATGACATTAGAAAAAACTGAATTATTTTATTAGTCCAACTAAAGTTGTTTCTTTAATAAAAGTGCAATTGAACCAAACCAAACTTGTCATGATGAGACTAACACACCTAGAAACTGTACCTGGAAAAGGGCTAATAGCTAAAACTGGCCCATGCACTCCATCCATGCTCCAGAGCTCCCCTCCAAGACTTTGACCCAGAGGTTCAAGAGGAAGCCAAAATAGAGAAGAAAAAAACTTAAGTGACATCAAATTTTTAGCTGTTGTTTTGGTTTGTGGTATAGACGATTCACTGGAAGAGTCAGACAAGGAAGCTCTATTGCCAGCTATCGAGACAGAGTCTGTTTTTTTAATCATTCACAGCCTCAACATGTTGCTCAAAGGTCAACTAATTATCAATAATAGTGGTGAGATATTTGTACTGATAGTGTTCCTACAGGACAGAGATGGGGAGAACTCATCCAAACTCCACCACCATCTGCTTTGTCTTTCACACGTTTATGTCCAAGAATGCGGACTTAGACCAGTCAAGCTCCGCCCCCTCACTAAAGATACAATGACGTCAGTGAATTTAACAGTTGACTTTGGCGATGTTTCGAGTTAAGTTGTTTACTTCATGGACACCTGGGAAAATCAGTAAACAGCTATTGGCTGTTGAGCATCAGTATCAGGTGGTCAAGGATGGCTCATTTAATGAAAAATATTGACAAGAACGGCTTAAAAAAAGATTTGAAAAGACCAAGTTTGATGTCTAAAGTTGTCCTGTCTATTCTTTTTATTAAAAAATTATGTTCACTGATTCCATGTACAATTCTGTGATCATGGATTCTATATGGCTCTATACATACCTTCAAACTAAATAAAATAAATGTAATTATCTGCAAAAATAAAAGAGGACTGCTGGATTTAAATGATAGTTTAGGAGGAGGAAGAAAGAGACAGTGAGGCAGAAAAAGAGAGAAGGCAATGTGTAAAATAAGAGACCAATGAAAAAGTCTTTCTGACATATGACAAAAAAAAAAAACATGTGAAGCAGAAGATGATAAAAATGAAAATTAGATGCAACTCCAAACAGAGAGATACCTGCCAGACCTGGGAATCAAACCAAGAACCTTCTTGCAGTGAGGCACTGTGCTACCTTTCAGCATTAATGTTTTTCTGTTTGTTTTTTTGTGATTCCAGGACCGTGACAGTGGCAGCACAGCTCTGTGTGTGAAGAACAGATCAGCGTTCGAGCACCAACATCATCACCTGCTACACTGTCTGGAGAAGACCACGGTGAGGCTGCACACACTTCCTTCTGCACCTCCCCTTCACATTCTTCTTTCCTCCCTTCACCTCATCTTCAGATTCTTCTTTCCTCACCAACAAATGTTTCCTTCCTTCCTTCACCTCACCTTCAGATGCTTCCTTCCTCACAGAGCCCAGCTCTTAGGGTATAGGTGATGATGATGATTGCATCATCATTGCATGAGTAAAACTCATTTCCACTTGCTTGATTAAATTTTCTTCTTAGCTGCTGCTCTCATTGTTCCAGAAATGTTGATTTTAAAAATGAGTATCTTTCATTTCTATTTATGTAAAACTATTTGAATAGAAATACATGTAAGAAACTGAAAAAATCTGGATCCAAAATGTGAACAAAAACAGCAAATAATTAGATTCCCCAGATTGCCATTTTTGTCTTCTGACATCAGAGTCAAAAGCTGCCCTTTGACTTGGATGTCAGGTGAGTGGGGGAGGTGGAAGGGGGGTCCTACATGCTGGTGATCAGGAGTTATCTTAAAATGTTGGTTTGAGGTCGGGTTTTCCTTCTCTTCAGCTCCACATAAACCAGTGAACAATAATCAAAGTAAACTCGAGCTGAAATAAATAAATAAAATAAATGCCGGATGAAATGTCAGAACCTTCTGATCCCCTCTCCTCTCCTTCCAGAACCACGAGTTCACAGACGAGATGACCTACAGCGAGCTGTGCATGACTGAGTCAGTGGGCTTCAGGACCAGTCGCAGCACCTCCCTGTCCAGCCAGCAGGGGGCGCAGAACAACTCCACCGGCTGCTGCCCCCGTCGGGCCAGGAGGAGAGCCGCCATGCGACTGGCCAACTCCACGGTGTCTGTGAGCCGGGGCAGCGTCCAGGAGCTGGACACGCTGCACCTGAAGACCACCTCCATACCGCCACAAACGTAAACGCAGACTACACACCAAATAAACCTGAGATGTTTGGTGTTTTTTCATATCCACTTCATTTCAAGCATGCCATGAAAAGCATTCCCCAAAAAAATGTGTGTTGGGTGCAGATAAGGAGGAGAAAGAAGAAATTATGATGTCATTTTCAAAACCTGTTTAACCTTGTCCAGGGGTGGTGCTGACGTCTCCGGACTGTGAGACATCTGGGATGGACCAAAACACCGTAGAAATATGTACTGTGGCCATTTGAATCTGTATTCCAGGTGGTTTAAACTAAAGTCCTTTAAACTAAAGATGAAAAAAAAGTCCAGAGCCCAGGTTCTGTGATGATCCAGGGTTGTATCAGTGTCTGACAAAGATCATATGAACTTCTTTGATGGCAACGTTAATGCAGAAATGTGAGATATTAGAACGACAGATGCTTCCTTGAAGACCACATGCTTTCCAGGGGTATTCATGCAAAAAAGGCAAAGTAAAACCACTTTCTGGTCACTGGCAGACACATGACTGAGGTAGAAGAGGGTACGAACATTGGTCTGTCTGTAGTCCTGACCTGTCCCCAAAAGACAATATGTAGCACCTAAAGGCATATATGCAGAACTAGACAGTATAAGACCTAAAACCCTCATCTCTTACACTCATCTTATCTCATCTCTCTATCAGGTCAGATCACCACATTGTTAGAAGTCATGGCAATATTACAAAGTGATAAAAGATTTACTGCCCCATCATTTTTTAGAATGAGTTGCAGGCTAAATTAACAAATAAATTTAATCTCATGAGAAAAATGAATTTTCTGCTCCAACTGATTAAATATTAGAAGAGAAGGATAAAATATGAGGCAATTTTCATGAGCAGGGTATGGGGTAGTTTTATGGGGCACCTCTATTAAAAGGCAAGAATTTTTGTGAACTTCTAAATGGCCAAGACAAACCCTGTCTTTGGTTAGGTACCTCAACGTGGCCCCCAAAACACTGCTTGGTGGGGCTGCTGTTGACTCAGAGCTGATTGGGTATGCTGTAGACAGGACATGTTGTTTTGCCCTCCTGATATCCCCTTCAAGTTAGGGTCGTCTCCTCCCATTCATCATCCCCGTCACTGAGTATGCTAACAAAAAAGCAAAAAACATCTCTGCTCTTTCACATTGATCTCACTCTTCCAGCTCTTTTTCTTTGTTATCCACTTCTTCTTTCATTTCATTTTAATTGGCTAACGGTAAAATTGTTGCTTTACCACAACAAAGTGGTGGTTTGCTAATTCACTGACTCCTACCGGGTCCGACACTGTGATATCACAGTCACCTGTGATAGACAGGACTGAGACAGGACTGAGGAAAAGGTCGGGACTGTTCCTGTTACCCCAGACCTCTGTTAGTGAAAAGCAACCCATTTCTGTATTATCACCTAATTTCCTTTTGTACAAAATAATAATGTGCACAGCTTTAAGGCACCATATTAGCATGGCTCTTTTTTTCCTTTCAAGGAAATGCCAAATTTTGCTTTGACATTCAAAACAATTACACAACTGTGTAATTTTTACGGATTTCCATTTTGTCTCGTTTGTGATGTCTTTTGGCCACTTAAAACTCATTTTTTTATTTGTGTTTGTGTGTCTCGCTTAGTCGTTCCAGTCTGAACGCCCAGCCCGACGACATGAAGCTGAACTGCGGGGAACAGGATTTCACCGCCGCCATCATCAGCATCCCCACTCCACCTGCCAACACACCGGATGAGAGCCTCCCCCCATCGCCTGCCCCCATCCCTGGTATCCTGCGCAACACCCGGGCCACTGCCTACACCCATGAAACCGTTAAAATCTCTTCCTTATAACCTCTGACTCCACCTCCCTCCTGACTCCCAGACCTCAGCCCCACCAGTTACTTTCCCGATGACCCCCCTGAACCTCTGATCCTGGACCTGGGGCACTGCTTGCTGAGATTGTAGACACAAAGACAACTCTGATGGACGCTTGAGTGTTGCAGATTACTTTTATTTCCTCACATGAGTGTGGGCATTACTTGAAATGAACAGAGACAAGACTGGCTGACCAGGAGGGATGCTAAATGGATGGTAAAATCAAATGGCAATCTACACAGGAAATAAGCTACAATCCCAGCCTGAGACCAGAGAAACATCTGTTTTCTGAAAGATCTTCTCAAATCAGAGGAATTATGCATTTCCACACTTCCATGCACTTGCTGCCCCCTGCACAATTTGACCTTATAGATCTCATCGCACAAACCTCAGGTGGGTTCATTCTGGACGATCAGTGGGAAAGAAGCCACAATTCTTGATCCGTTGGTTTGGTTTCTTGGGTCCACTTGGCTCTCGTCTGAACATGACTCTTTAGAGTATATGTTTAAAATGACTGCAGAGGACTGGTTTTTCGTGACGTAGTAAAAACACTGACCACTGGTCAACTCTGGAAGGTCTGCTTGGATTGATCTTCAGCAACAGAAGCAGCGTGGCACTTTGAGTTAAGTATTGCACATTTATTTGCTTGAAATAAATAATCAGAAGATTAAGCTTCCCTCAGAAAGAGTTTGAGAGTATTTCTCATCATTAGAAAGGAAATGATGAACAAAAAGCGTGGGCTTTTGCCAGAATTGAGTTGCAAAAGTCAAAGAAACAGAAAAGTATTGAAATGACTACAGTGAAGCTGCCAAAACAGATGAGTCTAACACTTGAAATGCATCTTGCGGATGTGAAACAGAAGCAGTGGGCGGATTCGGCCTTTCAGGAGCCGAACTGGTCTGATTTGTGTTCATTTCCACGAGGAACTGTGAAGAAACAAGCGTTGGACTGAAGATCCAGGACTGGATAAATGTGCTCAGATAAGAACTGGTGTGGTCTGGCTGTAGCTCCCCGGTGTTTGTCCCAGACCGGGATCGAGAACCTTTTACTCTTTCAAATATGCAACATTACAAGAAGCAGGAAAATAGCATCAAGAAATGAACAGAATAATATTAATAACAATAATAATGTGTGTTTAAATTCTACAGGAAGTATTGCAGGGAACAAACTGTAAAGCAACTAAAACATTTATTTGTTATGTGATCTTTTATTTGAGAAAAACATAGCGAATACTCTGCAATAGAGTTAAATGGGAAAGGAAATGACAAAACCAAGTGCTCCTCGCCACTAATGTCACATTTGTGCTGATATGACGCATATTTTGGGTTGAAATGGTTCTTTCTGCATGTTCTGGACAGCAGTAAAGATCTGTGTTGCTGCAGAGTTGTAGTAATCTGGAAAAAGCTCCATGAACTCTGACGCCAGTGCGGTGACCAAACAAGTTGTTGTTTTTCACTTTAGCAGCATGAGCGGACCGCAGCAGATCATAAGCGGTGTTTCCATGGCATCTTTAGTGCAAAACCTAGGCTACATTTCGAAATGCTGATAACCCTGAACAGTGAAGTGACTGCATTTCCACTGAGTCGTGTTATGCAACAGAGTTGTGTTTTTTCCCCTCGTGATAAGTTCCTCCAAGAATGATGCTGACAATGTCAAGAACATCCATCTGCAACAACTTTAGCATCGCTATTCTTACTCAGATCAACTACTAATCAGCAAGTTTAACCCCGTGTGCTGCATATTTTCTCATAAAATTACAACTTTTTTTCATATAAAAATTTAATTAGACTTTTATCCTGTAACATTACTACTTTTTTTTCATAAAAACTCAGCATTTTTCCTAATATTACATTTTCTTCATGAATGTAAATCCTCATAGAATTTCAGATTTTACCCTAAAAGATTTTTTTAATTTAAAAAATATAACTTTCTCCTATTCTCACTTTTTACTTGTAAAATTTAGAAGTTTAATTTTATTAAATTACAGCTTCATTCATGCATGTTATGACTTGTAATATTACCACTTTATTATTTAAGTTTTTGTTTTATTTTTTCTCCCTCAGGTGGGCCTCAAATGTCAGCATACAGGAAGCCGGAGTACCCGGACAAAACCCGCATAGAATAAGCAAAGAGATTCAAAATTCAAAATGACCATAAAACATGTTGTTGGAACAAATATGCCACAATAAGCAGGTCGAGTTGTCAACCTTTTAAAATTATTTTCCAGGAAATTGCAAACTTTAAAATACGACCAAAAATTTCTGTGAAACAACATTTCTGTCAGAGACGGGACACGTGGGTGTGTTGCTGATCCGTTGAGAATCAGAATAGCTTCATCACAAGGAAAGATAAAATTTGAGCATGTCAGATTAGATTTTTTGGGAACATTATCGCACCTTAGTGCGCGCCTCATGCACGTTAAAAACAACTCGGCCATTTCAACGAGGCCCCGCCGTCGGCCACATGTGACCTCTGCAGGAGCACTTGGGTGAAGCGTTTCCTCGAACCCTCGAGACGCGCAGACAGGAGAAGAACGTACATACTGTAACATATTTTGTATCATAAAGATTCACCTGCATCTTCCAACCAAATTCCTTGAAAGAAAAAAAAAACAACAAAAAAAAGAAAACAGCAGAAAGTGGTCAGGTATGAGCCTGTTGTCCCTCCGTGCATGAGCCTCCTACAGTAGAAGTAGCACTACGGATCCTCGGAGTTTCAGCTTTATCAGAGAAAAAAAGACATTAACAAACAAAACACAGCGGGGAGAATAATCTCATTGTTTGTTCTTTTGCATGACGACGTTGGTTTTACTGGGTTTTTTCCTCACCCCGTCCTGAAACATTTCCATACGAGTGTTTGTATCACTGAGAAGAAATTGAGCAGATTATATCAACAAGTGGCTAATTTCAGGATCATTCCGGCATGTTCCTCGCCAGGATGTGTGTGTGTGTATGTGTGTGTGTGAGGGCGTTTGTATGACCGTGTGTGTTTGTATGAAGAGCTGTCACAAATATGCATGGATACCGTTATAGGTATTTTATCTGTTTTCTCCTGCAGCGTGAAGAGCGACACCCGAGAGTCGAGACTGAACTGTCTGTCTGCATCATGACTTCTGAAATACTTGATGCCTCCACATCGTCCTGTATCTGTGGCTCCCAGCCTCCACCTCTTCTTCAGTTTATATGTATAATTCGCCTTCATGACTGCTTATAAAGAAATTGGCTTCAAATCCATTCATAAAAATGTATATCTACATAATCAGAGTGCTAAAAACATTTAAATGGATTTTATTGTCCACACAGGATGCGTTCAGGTACAGGAAACATAGAAGTATTTCTTTTAATTACCAAAAAAAAACCCTTCTAAACACAAATTTGTATATTTTCTTTAGTTTCAACAGCAGAATTGCCACAGATCTGTTGCTTCTCTTTTTATTGCTCTTTTTTCACAAAAATACTTGTGCAACAAAAGCCAGAAGACCTAAAATCATGAAAAAAGTTCTCATGATCCCTCAAATCCAAACGAGCCCAACCCTGTCAAGAGGTGGTGCTGCAATACTCTTGTTCACATTTTAATCAGCTCCTATTTATTAATTTATTTGATTTCTTGACCTGTATCAGAAGTTAGCCTAGTTTTCACACCTCGTCAGAAACAGCAGTAATCAAACAGACTCAAATTTCAGCAGCTGAAGTTTTTTTTTTTAATTCAATTTCAATGTTTTAGTCTGTTTCGATTTTAAAGAAGTGGTATAACACTTGTTTCCAGGCATCTCCAGCACTACAGCAGTTCAGAAGCCAGCACAACTCTTAAAGACTGGAATTATTAATTAAGCCTACGAGAAAAAAAGAAAATAGAAGGATTCTCAGTTAGCCATTAGCTTAGTGAAAAGTCTTCAAGAGTTTTCTTATTGGTCAAATTTTTGTGGGAATGAACTATGATCTTTAAACTTCACTTAAAACAAAGTCAATATCTCGCAAATTTCTTGCAATCTGGGGCCCGTGAGACTTCATAAATCCTGTTTCTGGTGCGTCATATAAAAGGCTCCACTGTGACAGATGTGTTTTTTTTCAGCATGAGTTATTTGTATCACATTTCCCATAAAACTGAGTCAGGCTCAGTAACTTTTACACAAACTGAAAATGCAAAAGTAGCAAATACCATAGAAAGTATTAAAAGCATCGAAAGTGTTAAAAATATCAAACGTAATATCTCCCAATCCCAACAGGAGTTTAAGGAATCTGATAAATTTCTTAAAGATTTTGTAAGGAAGAGGTGCAAGAAGCAGATAAAATATATGTAAATGTATTATGCTTTAAAGGTCTTAAATTGTTAGTCAAATTTAGGGGATAAAATATATTACAATTAAATTTACTTTGGGGCCTACATACAAATGAAAATAAATTGACATGCTACCTGTTAAAATATAATATCGAAACACATTTATAAAGTAAATTGAATCAAAGATTAAAAATACAATAAAATTAAACATACTTTATCAAGAGGTAAAAATTGCTGAAATTCACAGAAAATAAGAAAAACATCATTTATCAGCTAAAAGTGAGACCTAAAAGGTCTTCAGTTGTTTTTTTTTTTTTTGAATTTAATATTGAATACAATAATGTTTCATACATTTTTTTTGTCCTTCAGGCTTTCCGTACATGGATTTTTGTTGGCACATCCCTTTCAGCACTATGGTTCTGCTGCTCTTGCTGCCATCAGTGTGGTTCACATAGAGAAAATATGTAACTTTAGATCTGTACAGTTCAAATACAATAACACATTTAAGCTTTTGATTGCTCTTAACCTTTGTGCCAACTCTAATGTCAACCAGTCAGCAGGTCATGTGACATGTAGTTGACGTTTCATATGTGTGGGCTGAGAGCTACAGATCTGCCGTCTTTTACTAACATCTAGCATCAAACACTGGATTCAGACATATTTGTTTTGTTTATTCTGGAGTTCCTTTGGTTCAACATTAGAGTCACTTTTTTATCAATTTGAATTCACAAATTTTTTCCCATTTGTTCAGATTTGTTTTGTTTTTTTTGGTGAATTCAACATTTTGAAGCTAATCTGTGATTCTACTCATTGTTATAATTAAGGCCCATTTCTGGTGAATACTAATCAGCCACAACATTAAAACCACCTGCTCTGGTATCTCCAAGGTTTCCGGTAAAGTCCGACTCCAGGAGCTCCAGGTGACCTCCCTGGGTGGCTTCGTTCCTGCGATCACTGATGTTCATTTCCAAAACAACGTGCTGCAAACTACACTGCTGTTGACGATACTAATGTTCCTGCTGTCAAGTGTCATCGTTGCTTTTTCGCATGGTGACATAAAGGATAAGTAACTAAGTTTGTGACAATCATGGCCAGTTTCCAGTTTTGGAAAGCGGAAGAAAACAACTTTGAATCCTGTTGTCTGCCTTTTTCCACCACGGACAGTTATATACTGGATAATTCTCCTCGAAGTAGCACAACACCGGGGTGTTTTCTCTTTTTCTTCAAATAAAAGATTGTCCAAGTGTTTGAATACTACATATTATACGTTTTAAATTTAAGTTTACATTAGATTTGAAACTCTTGAGTTCAGATTTTATGGCCTTTTTTAGATCGGCTCCTCAGTTCCTGTTCGATGGTTGATGTCTCTGCTCTGACCGAGTGTTGTTGCCTTGGAGATGGTGGCTATGCTTAGCGTTTGTCAAACTAACATCTACATGAGCTCATGACAGTTTTCCATCGCAGCACTGACTTTTTTTTTTTTATTCAGCTGTTGGTGGTTTTAATATTTTGGCTGAATGGTGAAAATGACGAAGGCTTCCTGGTCACGTTAGTCATTATTAAATGTGTTGATTGTTCCACTGGTACTGTAGTTTGAAGCTTTCATCTTTTGTTCAATGTTGTGTGGCAGTTTTGAAGAGCAACTTCACCCTCATCTGACTCATTCATTTCTCATTCTTAATTTCTTGACATTTTCAGTCTTCCTGATGCACGAACTGGACATCCAGGTGGAACAAAATCCTGAGCTCATCTGCTGTTCCCAAGCTGAAGGATTTTATAAGTGTGAACAGGCGTTTGAGTGAAAACAAGGTGTTTGAGCTGCTCTTTAAATGTCAGACAGATGTGTGTGTTTCCCCGAGGTGCAGCTCTTCATCTGAAGCGGTTGTCACACATCAGGAAAACACACAAAGGTGCTGCTTTCACGTCCTGTTTGTCAGTTTGAACTGACAGACAGGACGTGAAAGCAGATGCTGTGAGGTAGGAATGTGGTAGCTGTGATGAGACAGAGAGCAGCCAATCCAGGTGATGTTCGGTCTCTGTGAAGGACGAGTGGAGAATGATTGATGGAGAAAACAGCATTAAAGCACAGAGGTGTATATTCCATTCCACTAATAAAGACAACAGAAACAGAACCTGCGTCTGCTGAGTTTTTTCTGGACAGCTGTCTCCCCAAGTAGAATGAAGAGTAGAACAGGACAGCCACACCAGCAGGACACTCAAGTAGCATCTGATCAAGCGCTGACCTCCAGTGTCCAGTTTGTGGACACTGCATCAGAACCAGATCTATGGTATCTGAGCTTCTGGGGCGTTTTGATTATTTCAGCGTAGATAAAGATGCTGATGTAGCAGCCGGCTGGTGGCCTCTGTTTCCTTTTTTTTTTTTTGGATTTTAATGACTCATGTTTAGGACATGTGTTTTAATATTTGGCTTTTTCTAGTTTTTTTCAAATAGAATTGGAAATCTGTCTTGAGTGTAGAAAAAATATCTTCATGACTCAGAAAATGAAACAGTTTATCAGACTAACAGGACAGGAGGACAGTTTTATTCGGTTAGAGCAGAGTTATGTCTTGCTACAAATATACAGATATGCTATGCAGATGCAGAAGTTCCCTGTGACCACGAGGTGGCCTCAAAGCTGTGAGATCAGACTGAATGCCAACATTTTAACTTCAGGGTTGAAGCTACTTCATTTCAGTTCAGCCTAATAATACTTTATTGATCCATGAGTAACAATGTTCATTTAAAATACTTAGATAAGCATACTTATCTATGTGTCTTTAAAGATCAAGTCTAGATGATTCTAACTGTGGCCA
>JAOWBL010020941.1:4080-33917 GCA_028564865.1 Zenarchopterus dispar
CCAAATTGCTCCCTCCAGAGGGATGAGCCCTCCAAGCGAAAGCATTTTGCCTCCATAAACAGAGTTAAACACTGTTCTACATACTCATTTTTCTTTATCAGTTTAGTACTGCAACAGCACTGAGCGCAGGCTTAAATCTTGTGATGATCTTTGTGTTGTGTTCCCTCATATAGTACAGTCTTCATCCAGAATAATCATGCAATGCTGTATTTTGCTTTCACAGTACTTTATAGTGAAACATGCTTATGTTTATCTCTGCAAAACATTTCCCTACATGGGACTCTCTTTATAGTACCTGCATACACCACACAGACTAATCAATATCTGTTTCACTGCATGACTTCTACTACCAAAAGTGGCATATCCTGATTATAGCCCACAGAGGAGCCCTCTAAAACCGGCAAGACTTGTGTGATTTTGTGAAGATCTACTGCTTGATTAAAAAAACAAAAAAACAATGGCCTTAGTGCTCTGCAGTATTTTTTCCTTAAGTAGACAAATCTAATTAATTTGAGAGATTTCCACAGGTGAGGAATGGTTTAGTTTTTGTGAAAATAAAGGCGTCTTCTTTGTTCTTGAGTGTGAGAGAAGAAAAGAGAGAGACGGAAAAAATGAGATTTATCAAGCCCAATTGTCAGTGGGAGGAGGCAGAACTCCGCTTGCCAATTCATGAAAATTTTCCCTCTAAACTTCATTTTGAAGCAAATAGTGGAACCTCACATCTGGTTTTCCCTGTGGTTCATTGGTATTCATACAGTCCCTTACATTCAATTATCCTAGCATTCATCACACACACTCACCACTTCTCTATATTATGGTATATTATGGACACAGTCTTGCAGATGACCTTCAGCTTGCCATATGTCAGTGTGAATAGTGTAAAAGCTGCTTCTTGGGTTCGCAGTGTTGGATTACATGTTTGTGTTTCTGTTTGGTAAACTTAATTACCTTTCTCTCTGCCTCTCAGTTTTCTGGACACACCAGGGATGAACAAGCAGGTGCAGACATTTTAAAGGGTTTATTCTAAACCCAGCACTGTTATAGTGATCCTGAATTTTTTCTCCCTCTTTTGAAGTCAGATACTTAAAGTATCAGTCCAGTATTATGCAAGAAGGTAATCTGACTCTACACGGTATATTTAATCCTGTTGCCACGCGTATGCAAGCCTGGTTACCCCTTTATCAACTCCCTCATAAACTGCATGAACATTTTAATGAGAAAAGGAAACGTTTGAGCCTTGGTTACTACTTGAAAAAAAAAAAAGATAAGCGCATCCAGAATAACGCTGATCTTGATTTAAATCTTGCACTAGCAATAAAACCAGAAAGGCACAGAGCTCTTTTCACGATTAAACCAGCATATAAAAGTGACTGATTTACTTTATCAATGATACAATATTTGCTGCATTTCCAGGTCTGTTTGATTGTAGGTATCCACAATAAAGGACGCTTGTTGTTGCTCAGTCACAGTACTCAGAAATTCTCATGAAATCTCTGACAGTGATTGATGCAATATACTGTGTTGCACTCATATTACATTCTTTGTGCAAAGATCTTCAAAGTCATCTCATCTTTCTTCAGGGTGGCAGTGTGATGACAGACTATCATATCAACACACATAACATCAGCTGCACTTTAATGTCTGAAAGACACCAGACTTTTGTGTTTATAGTGACTGTGTAGACTAGAAATGTACATATTGCTGATCAAAAATGTGCAAGAATATTTCAAATTTGCAATGCTTTATAAAGCAAGTGTATTTCAGACAATATGTAAAATGAAAAGACTTCCAGATGATATGCACATCTTTTTTTTTTTTTTGATATGCACATCTGGGTTGTCTCCTCTGAGCTCCCCCTCAAGCCTCTTGTATCTTTGTGTTTTCAGTGTGCATTTAAGTGAACAGGAATATCCGTAGGAATGGTAAAGAGGGGATTGCTTTCTGGTCCTTGAAAGAATAGTGTATTTAGGGGAACATAAGTTATCAGAATGAAAAGCATTTCCCTGTTTCTGTGAGTTCTCCCATAATGCACCAATAACCTCTCATTTTGTGGATTTAAATGTCACTGTTGCATATCATTAACTTTTTGAATCACTTTACATTATTTTTGCTTTCTCTCTCTCTCTCTCGCTCTAGTTGCCAAGTGCTTGCTGAAAGTTAATTCTGGGGGTTCTCTCCATGTGAAATGACATGATATTAATTTCTATGAACGGGTTCATTTACATAAATTAAATCGTACAGACATGTTGATAACAGTCAGTGTAGGAGGTGCTAGCTTCTCCGGTAAGCACTTAAAATAGCTGTAAAACAAATACAGACGCAGATTAAAGGTTTCTGGGTGCCTTAATGAATTAAATAGGTGTTCAGATACTTGGCAGAGACCTGGTAGATTGAAAAGAAAACAGTTAAAAGCTGGGAGCAGGATGTATATACTTGAGGCAGGGTCAACAAAGTTGCAGGTGAGATGGCGTAACAGTAAGCAAACAGTAAGCCTTTATATTATATCCTTAAGAAAAGGCTACACTAGATCATCCCCCATGAAAGGAAAAGGAGATGATTTCCACCCACAATTCCTTGCAAAAACATTTAAAGCAATGCTCAATTATTTACATCAAATTTTTTGTTGTTTTTTTGCAAGTTGCTCTACCTGGCACCAATTTTTATTTTTGAATAATTTATTGACAATATAATGTAGCCTTCATGACACACCTGATGAGAATATTTTAAGTAGCTAGTATACCTTTTATTGTATTTATTTTTAAACTTTTTTTTAAAACACCCACCACATGTCAAAATTAGCTTTGCTCCCAGCTCCGTCCGTCAAACCCCAACAAAATATCTGTAGAGTTGGCATCAGATATTTCAACAGAATATATCATTTAACATGTTGACTTGGCAGTGAAATCACATATGACAGTCACATTTTGCCGACCCTGGGTAAGAAACAGGTGGTTGCTTCGATAGGTGTGATAGCATGATGATCACAAATGAGGAAGAGATCCCAACTAGCTATTGGCTGAGCCAACTGTCAATTATATAAGAAATGTATGCATTACATAAAATTCACCTGGTGTTATACAAAAAAGAAAAAGAAAAAAAAAAGACACAACTGAGACCAAAACATTTTTGAACCAGGCTTTAAATGTTTATTTCTGCTTTAAAATTGGACATTAACATGGCAGTCAATAGAGATGGATTTGTTGTTGGAGACCACCTCTAGTGGCAAGTTGAGGAACTGCAACAAATCTTAGTTCTGCATGAGGTTCAGCTTGGAAGATAGATGGTTGAGTCTTGGTCAGCCCCAAGAGCAGTGTTTCTTAATTCCAGTCCTCGTGGGCCGCTATCCTGGATGTTTTAGATGTTACCCTGCTCCAACACACCTGATTCTCATCAATGGTCATTAACAGATTGTCATCCAGGTCTGAGCAAGTCTGTCAATGACACAGCCACTTGTATCATGGTGTGAAGAAGCAGAGAAACATCTAAAATGTCCAGGACAGCAGCTCACGAGGACTGGAATTGAGAGCTATTATATTCCAAAAAAGAATTGTATATTATTTATATAAATGAGGAAAATTCAACTATTTGACAAACAGATGAAAAGTTCAGGTGTTTTCTCCGGGTACTCCGGTTTCCTCCCACAGTCCAAAAACATGTATGTGAGGTTGACTGGGAACTCTAAATTGCCCGTAGGTGTGACTGTGCATGTGCATGGTCGTTCTTTGTCATGTGGCCCTGCGATGGACTGGCGTCCTGTCCAGGGTGTACCCCTGCCTCTCGCCGGCAATGGGCTGGGATAGGGTCCAGCAGACCCCCGTGACCCAGAAATGGATTCAGTGGGTACAGAAAATGGATGGATGGAAGTTCAGGTGTACCACAGTGAGAGGCATATGTGAAATCTCCTTGAATGCATTGGGTAGTTTAATAAAAAGCAAGCAAGAGGATTACTCACTCAGCAGGCAACATGGACAGAAACACACAGCTAAAAGCTGAATGTGCAGGGTTCAGACATGCTCCTTCACATTACGATGTACAAAATAACATTTCCATTGTCAAATACTACAACCTACCATGTTTTAGAGTTGAGGAAGGTGTTAAAGACCAGAATAGCTTCCTGCAGCTATGTCTTGGTGAAACACAGTACTTAATTCTCAGCAGCCCTGCTTTGTCGTCATCATTATTCAAAGCTTGTCCACTTTTTGTGTAAGAGATCTCACACAGTTTCCATGACAACTGATTGAATAAACGGTTTAATATTCCCCCTCTCTATTTTACACCTAACTAACTAATAGTAAAGTGGTGTTCAGGGGACTTTCCTTAGCAAAAGTAGTATACTTGGAATTTATTCTATTAGGTATACTTGAATTTAAGTATAAGAAGTATACTACGAACCTTGTACTTGTAGTGTAGTAGAAAGTATACCAACTTTATTTATTTGGACTAAATTGGAACATTTTTAAGTTTGTAAAAGTATACTTTATAAGGACACTAAGTTTACAAAAAGTACACCCATCTCTGTACTACTAGTATATATATATATATATATATATATATATATATATATATATTTATTTCAGTTTATGGAAGTATGCTCAAAGTATACCACAAGTACACTCTATCTACTGCCATAGTAGTTATATACTCCCAGTCCACATTTGAGTTTATTGAAGCATATTATTTTTAAAGAGTATACTAAAGTACAAGTAAAAGCTTTAGTATTAAAGTACAAGTGTAAGTTGTAGTGTTAATGTACTTAGTTTTAGCTTTTTCTTTATACTTTTCAGTAGAAGGCAAGTATACTTCACTATACTATTCTTAAGTATATAAAATATAATATATAAAAAATGAACTTCAAGTATACTGCCTCAGTTTTAGTGCAGGTGTTGCTCTACACCCATCAGACAGCCAAGGAAGCTTAATGCAGCACTCAAAAAGACAAATGTGCCATCAGCTGAGAACCTGAAGAAATGAGTGGGATCCAGGTAAAGCCATCTAGAGACTTGAGAAGTCTGGACTGAAGAAATCCTCATGGGAGCACTGTGGCCAAAAAGCCAAACTTCTGACTTGAAAACAAGGCCAAGCAGTGCAATTAGGCACAACAAACAACAGCTGGACAGAACAAAAATGGCAGGTGTTCTGGCCAGATGAATGAAAATTTGAAATATTCAGCTGGAGCAGCCAACGGTGTGAAAGTGATACTCTTTGCATCAGCAGGCAACAATGAAGCATGGTGGTGGCTCGGTGCGAGTTTGGGTGTAAAAAAATCCAGACGGATACTTGCAGTTGCAGATAACATGCAGTACTACAAAGGAACCATCTGGTTGGGCCTCAATTTATTCTGCAGCAAAATAGTGACCCCAAACATAGACAATGACATCAGGAACTGTATTCAGTATACCGACGAACAAGCAACTTTTTCAGGGGAAGCGTCACTTGAGTTGGTTTCAGTTCTGTCAAAATGCTAATCTGTTGTAATTATGTGTATTTGCAGACGTTTGACATGTTTAAATATAATAATTAAATGCAGGAATGAAGGTCAGAAGAGGTTTGCCTATCTTTTAGGTTCTTCAGCACTGCCTAATTAAAAAGTCTTCAGACCTCCGGGCAGGAGATGTGGCACACGGCTTGTTGTTTTCTCTCGTCAAATCTCTGTGCAAGACCAGATAATTAATGACGCTGTGCCAGGGGAGCCTGAAGCTATTAATAGAATGGATTGAGCTTGTTTATCCAACGTTCTCCTTGTCCTGTATTTTCCTAATGAGGATGTGGGCAAGGGCAAGCCATCACCATGGATATCAGAGATCTGGGGCTGTGGCATCAGTCAGGGGTTCCTTGTAGACAAACACCAGGCTCTGCAGAAGAATAATGATCACAAATGGAGGGTCAGAGGGCGCAGTGTGGTAACAGAACCATAGCTGTTGAATTAACTTTGTCACAATGCTGGAATGAGACATAGATTACATATTTAGGTAATCCCATATTGTTTTGGTTTGCATTCAATGGAAATTGAAAGATGAGTAACAAGTTTATTTTCAGAATGCCATCAACTCCAGACAAGCATGTAAACAGACTTGTCTGGGGATTAAAGATGTGCCCAGACCAGGGTTGGTCCTGTGGGGCCTTTTCAAATAAGCCCCTTGCAAAGCAAGAGCAGCCAGCTGACAAAAGCCTCTGAAAAGACAGGCTGACAGATCTTTGAAAAGGAGAAAAGAGGTAATATCAAAGTGCAGTCTGCAGACTCGATGACTTTCACACCAGCAGCGTGGAGTGTGTGCGCAATAAGATTATTAAAATTATATTGTTACATGTGCTGTCCAATTAAAGCATGTACACTGGCTGTGTGAGATGTACATCACCTGACTTTAGCTGGTTTTTAGCTGCATGATAGCGTTTTGCTGTGCTGCCTATTTTTCCATTCAGGAGGATCAGAGACGTAGTTTTCTGCAAAAAAATATTTGTTGGGCCTCAGATAAACCTCATAACAACAACAGTACAACTTCCATAGTAGTTTAAATCTGTTAAAACTTAAAAAGGTTACCACCCCTTATGATTTTCATTTTCTTTCATTTTTGGACTAGTCACCAGAACATGCAAACATGACTGGTCTCAACTTACAACTGGTGAATTTTATTTTATTTTCAATTATTCAGACCACCATGGATTATACAAAACCCTGTATTTAGTAGTGATGTCACATATCCCTCCTTTAAAAAGGGATACAAATCCTTTGAGATCCATCACTATTTAGACTTGAATCTGACAAGTATTTTCGATCCCTCAGCTGTGTATAAATATATAAATCCTACCTTTGAAAGAAAAACTCAAACTACAAATACTTCGAAAGTCAATAGCAAATGTATGCTTATAGTGAAAAATCTGAACAGTTTTCACTATAAGCAAGTAAACAGATTTGTGCATTTGTTTGCACAGAAGCTTGTGCAAGAAAGGGATTAAATGTGATTTATTTCAACAAACCACTATAAAAGATGGACAGTTGTCAAAAATAATAAGAATTAGAAAGCATTATTTTATTTACACATTGCACACATACGGAATAGTTTTTTTCCTCATGTGTGTCGTCAAAGTAAATGACAGTGCTGAAAGAAAAACAAAAAAAAAAAAAGTTTTAAGAAGGAATCCTGTAGGAAACTCTCCACATCACTGAGCTGTGTCATGGGCTCGGTTTTTTGGTTTTGTTCCCGCCTTTTATTTTGAAGGTCTTTTTTGTTCAGTCTTTGATTTCCTTTGCCTTGACAATTTTGCACCTGTGCCCTATTAAGTTGACGGTATATCTTGCTTTGTCTTCCCCTTGTTTTTTGCCAGTGCGTTTTGTATCTTCATGGTTCTGGTCTTGTTCTCGCCCTCTCGTTTAATTAAATCAAGATTTTGACGTTCTGCATTGGGATTCAGACTTTTGATTTCTGCGGGGCGTGACAAGCTGTATGTCCATGGACTTCCATGAATCCAGGAATTCAGGTGATTCTGTATTTCCAAACAAACGGGATGTACACGCCAACTTTCACAGTGCAGCTAATGTTGCCAACAGCTGGAGCAGAAAGCTGAAAGCTAGCCATCAGCTTTGTGTGTAATGCAATGATATGTAAATTTATGAATAAATCAATTACTTATGTAAACAATTTTTTTTATTTCCCACATTCCCCGGATGAGAGTAGCAAACCCATTCAGCTTCTTGAGTGTGGGATTCAGGACTCTCAAGTCTGGCCACAAATCTGTGGATCTGGACTTTACCAAAAGTCTCCTTTGTGCAGGTATTATCTATACAGCAGCAGCGCTGCAACAATGAGGAGGTGTGAATGAACAGATGGCAGCTGTGATGCAGCGGGTCAGAAGTGCATCACACCATGTCGCTGATGTGAGGCTGGCTTAAGGAAGGTGGGATTCTTCTTTTCTGCAGTACCTAAGATAATATATGCCTACAAAATAAATAGAAGTTCCTAACTCTTGTCTCAGTGGGCCTTATAAAGATAATGTAGAAAGATGTTATTTTGCTTGTGTTTCTCCGTTGGGGTTGCTCTATGGGCAAATGGAGACAAAAAAAAAATTTCTTCTGGTGAGATTGAGTGTGAATGTAAAATATACTACTGAGCTGAACTAACCAGACATGAAGAAAATAAAAGCTTTAGAGCCTGACATTTCAAAAAATAACCAAGTGTCACCCTGTCATTTACATTTGTGATTGATATTTTTTTAAGTTAACAATTCTGCATTTCTACTATTACATTACAAAGTTTCATAACTGAAATTAGTGGCTGCAAAGCATTTCCACAAATTAGTTTAAAGATGTTCATTTTATATCGGATTATAGTCATTACAGCAACTGAGCAGCATTATGATCCAAATCAAGTTAATAAAAACAAAACCAAATGGAAGCAAAAAAAACCAACAAAAAAACAACAAAAAAAACACTGCCAGCCAAAAACCAATTTATAGCTTTGTCAAAGTCTATCGAGATAGAATCTGGCTGTCTGAACAACCAAAAACCCGGATATACCAACCCCACCTGACCAAAAAAAAAAAAAAAGCATTACTCAAAAGAAAGTGGCAGTGCTTGAGGACACTTCCAGACTTATACAAAACTTTCACCTCTGCACCATATATATCTGTAGTAGCAGAACCAGCTCACCACCCTCCATTTTAGGTTGCATTTGTTATATGCATAGACTAGAAACCCAGCTAGGACACACAGATTGGATCTTATCATATACTAAATATAACTTAAATATCAAGTCAGAAAATCAATGTCTGATTGGAAATGATAAATAAGATTTGGCTTGGTGGGGTGAACACAGCTCCTGCTGCCCCAGTTTTCTCAAATAGATTAGATCTGTGAGATAAGGTTGACTTACAGGGTATTATCTGATTTTGTATATTTGCGAGTATTTGTCTCTGTATCCAGTGGTTCTTGAAAACGAACCCAATGTAGTAGCAAGAAAATCTGCAATTTTTAAAAAAAATTGTGCACATATTCAGCTACTTTTTTTTCCCCCTGTGTGGATGGAGGATGAACTACACGAGTTAACATTTCAACACAAATGTGTGCCTCATTTCAAAAGAAAAAAAGTGGAGTCATTTTGTCAAAATCTTCTGCTTACTGGCTTCAGATCTGAACACCAAGTCTGGCAGAAATATGGACTCAGACACTTCAGTGGCTTTCATGCTCATTGTTGCGGGCCTCTGCCTTGCAGCAACTTCTCATTGGTCCTCTCTTTACTCGCTTAGACATTTCACCGTTTCCCCTCCTTTATTTTAAAATATGTTATGCTGGCATTGCTCGGACGAGCTCGTGCTGCGATGCCTCCGGCATTGGTTTTTATTTGACTGGCTCATCAGCAGCAAAAGTGTGGTTGGAGAATTAACAGAAAAAAAAAAAAAATAGCCTGTAAGGCACGAAGACTCGAAACCTGACAAGACTCCGTACGATCTCCTTATTTAGATATCTTTTTGTCACTGTTAATTATCCTACTTTCTCATTGCACTACTACACGAAAATAAAAGGAGCAAGGGTTTGATGTTGACTGCTGCTCTCCCATCCTTTGCTCGTGACAGCCCAAAGGGTTCAAAGTATTTTTTTCTTTTCTACCCATTGTGGTTACTCAAATGAACAGTTTCAGTGAAAATCAGGTCAATGTACTACGACTGCCTTTAAGGAGCTAAAAATAAGAAGATGCTATTTCCCCTCCCAGATCCCTCTTAAACAAACACACCTTTTACAAATTTAGACATGAAATATTTTGTTTCAGCTTTATTCTGTAAAAGTACAATGAACTACACTTCTCTTACAGTGCTACTACACACACAAAAAAATCTGGAGCGTGCATGTGTCTTGGCAGAGCCCCTTTGAATGCGTGTTAGGCTTTTCATTTTTAAAACCGCATGAAAATGAATAGTCAAAGCTGGTGAAAACCTCCGCTTCATTAGTGTATTCAATGAATCATTTAGCTCTCGGCATCTTAATTTCATTTAAATTTTTGCATTTGTTAACAAGTCTGTTTACCCACGGCAGTTTATTGTGGCAGAGGAGTGGCATTATTTTAGCAAAGCCAACATTAGAACAGAATACTGTTTAGCTATATAGTGCCAAAAATCAGATGAGTGACGAATAAAGTACATGACAAAATCGTGAAGAGGTCAAGGGGGAAATCAGGTGTCAGGTGTTAATGTGATCAGTAAATACTCATCAAAAAAGACACCTTCAAGACTATTTGTCTGAATCTCTCTCATCCAATTACTTTTGTCTTTTTTTACAGCCCCTTTTCTTTCCCTCTTTGTTTCGGTTTTGCTTTACTATACATCTGGCTCTGTCTTATAAGCCGTGCAGCATTAAGGTGCATGGAAACTATGGTTTATAACGGCCATAAAGTAACACAGAAGGCACTAATGGATGGCTTTCCCATGGATCACAGCAACATTAATTTGCATTGACCATCATAACTCCTGCAAAGCCATGTCAAAGCTTTGCTAAAGGGGATGAGCTTGAGGTTGTTTTATATTATGGTTCTGGGAATCAATCCTGTTGAAGTTCACACTGGAATACTTTACAAAGAAAATTTACAAATCTGTGGATCTGGCTTTTCCTGGAAAGGTCTTGTCCCAGCAAATTTATATAATTTTTTCTGTCCTTTCTCAAATAATCGTACTGCATGATTCATGTCCCTGGGTGATCTTTTCAAAGTAAAAAAGGAGGTTAAGCTGCTTATGGTTTCTTTTTTGTACATACTTTGGATGAAAAAAAAAAGGCATTGACTCATATTCTGAATATTTAAATCAATACAACACAGTCCCCTTAGATGATCTAACTTCCAGGATGCTAAATAGTGAAATTCTTATTGAAATGGCTTTTAACATGTGTCAGTACCCGTTAATTCAAGTAACCAAACATATGCATCTACTTTATCTTTTATCTCTGTCCAACCACCAAGTAATAAAACAAAGATTACCAGTTACTTGCTAAAGCTTTGCTATATCAAAAACAATGCTTTACAAATTTGTTTCAGGAAAATAACAAAGTGGCATTAGAAATAAATAAGACTTCTTTTAACCAAAATGTATAGTGGTTTTCAGATTTCTGTTGGAGCAGGTCTCATGAAAAAGACAAAGAAATTCATTTGACTAATTGGATCTGAACAAAACACAGCATCTAGCTTTTCCAGAAATAAAATATCCAAACAAACCCATAATGAGAAGCATAAATCCCACAACAAAACTAACAGTTTTGCTATTCACAGTCAAGGCTGCTTTTAAACAATATTCTGCAACACCAGCTCTGTTAAAACTTGTAGAATTTGAGTTTTAAAATAAATGGTGGATGGATGAAAGAACATGATGCATTAAAATTTTCTTGGGCAATGTGGAGGCAAATGTGCAGCTACTTGTCATCAGTGTCATTTTCACCATCATTGTGGTCATCAGTCTCAGGGTTGACAACTTTCAAGTTCTTGTGTAAGAAAAAGGAGCTGATCAACATGCCCTGAAAAAAGATTTGATTTGCCCTTTCAGAGCTGCAGGGAAGCTTTGATAATCCTTCCTCAATTGTTGGCTGGTTAGCAGTAACAACAACAACAATTGGTAGCTTCCTCTCCTCTAAACCGGGTTGGAAACGCTCAAGGTGCTGTCACATACTTGTGTTGTCACTATATTAATTTCTGCTTTTGCATGGCTTACAAATTGAAAAGGTTTTATCAACACCCTTTCGCCATATTTTTAAAAGCCAAAATGCTTGTAACCACCATCTTCTAATCTCAGTAAATGTGATGAAAAAGTTAGCTGCTACCATCTGTCTTCCCCCTTGTCCATTCCTTAAGGCGTCCCAGCGGGGGGCGCAAATTTTATTTTCGTGACACATGCTGCAGTTGTGTTGTCATTTAGTTATTATGAAAAATAATTGGTTTTGAACATTCATCGTCATTGAACTGTCATGTATCATGAAGTGATGAATCTAATAATAAATTGGCACATTTCTATCATTCATATTGAGATACAGTAGGTCCCCAAAAGGTCCAATAAAAATCTTGCAGCACAAAATATTTAAAACGTTTTGAACCCTAAACCTCAATTTCATTGAAGGAGGTATTTGATCACTTTTAGGAAGTAAAACAACACACACACATAAGGTTAAACCTCTTATTTGAAGACAAAGCTGAAGTTCTTTGAATGACTACTACAGAGTAGTTACAAAAGTGAGTTGATCTACATTGATCTCCATGTCAAAATATTTTAATTTAAACCAGAAATAAAACATTTCTATTCTACAGTTGATGGCTAGCTTTGCATCCATGACAACTGTATGGGGGCTGAGTTTTCATGTACCTCATCAAGTAACATTATAGCCACAAGTTTATGAATAAGGAATATGGTTTTATGAGTGACAGCTGTGTTGTCTGTGATGTTGATGGTAGCCGTTATCACTGAAGTTACCTAGTGCTTGACATTTTCTGTGAAACTAACATCTAAGCTGTGACGTAAGAACTAAGAAAATAATCTCATGTTAACCCCTTAATGCCTAAGTCATCATTTGATACAGGCCTTAGCGATGTCTGCATTACTCCATAAACAATAAAAGTTTTATACGAACAACAAAAACAAATTACCCAATATATTCAGAGATGCAATAAACAATTAGGAAACTGTTAGACAAAGAATTGGGGGGTGTTTTTAATTTCAATAGAAAAACCCTTTTTTCTGTGTATTATTTCATATAAAATCCCCCATTAAGGGGTTGAATATGGTTATTTGTGCTGTCAACTGTATTGCCAACACCAGCGTTTCAAAAAAAAAAAACAAACAAAAAAAATATTATTAAACATAGCTGGAACTGTTCTGGTACAATGCAAGTGTTTCCCAAAGCAATCATTCAAATTGATTGAGATAATGATGTCTCCAACTTGCATAGTAAAATCCGTCATCCAACACCGGTATTTCTCAAACCCACAGTTCAAATTAATGTTCAAACACTTTTGAACGACAATTGTTGGAACGACAGATCATGACGTGTTTGGGGGCTTAGTTTCTGGCAGCGATGAATGATAAAAGATGAAGCCCAGTGGCAAGCGCTGATCTGGCACTGGAAGTTATGTTTATATAGTAGTACATATAGTTGGAAATTAAGACAAGCTTGAAAAGAAGCTGATGATGTTCAGTATTGTTGCTAGAACCAAAATGTCTAATTATCAATGTAATACAAAAATGCAACTAAAAACAAAAACACCCCCCGAAATTTAACGCTGACATACATTTACAAAAAGAATAGAAGCTGCTGTTTTGTCTTAGTCTGTAGTAAATATACAGTTGTGAGTGTACCAAACAGTTACAAGTCATTCTGCTTGTTTAACATTAATATATCATATAGTGGAGAAAGAAAGAAGTGCCAACATGGGCTTTGAACACAGGATCAAGTTGATTTATCACCAACTGTTCATAGTGTCCAAACTTACATTGTAGGACCATTTTTTGGGAAACACTTGGTTTACCTACTTCAGATGTTCATCGGTTTAAGAATGCATTGTTTTTATATTCTATATTCTGTGTTTTACTGTGAAGCACTTTGTGATCTGTTTTTATCTTGAAAGGTGCTATATAAATAAAGATTATGGGCATTGTTTACAGCCCTGAAAAATTGCCTTCAAATCCACTCTGCAGAAAACATATGCGTGATGTCTCAGAGTTTGTTCAGTTCTTTTTATAGTCTGTGGTCCCAGATCAACAACGATGAAAATAGCTCACTGAGCCAATATAATGGAGGTGACCTAGAGACTGATAAAAGTGATAAAGAAAAACTGTAAAGTAAGTGACAAATTGGGATAAAAGTTGTGCTCTTTATCCAAATGTCTGCACTATGGGACTTGAATATGAATCTCAAGGAAACCCCATGTCTCAGTATACAGCTGTGAAGCTGGTTCCCATATATCAGAAAGTGTCAGAAAAGGGGTATCCTGTACTTTGAAAACTGATGCTAGGGTCTCTTAACCAGGCAAGTGTCAATTTAAAACACTGGAAATGAGAAAGTGATTGATTAAGACACACACACACACACACACACACACACACAGAGCACCAAACAGCCGTGTTTTCAAGTGTGCCAGTTTGCACTTATACAACCTTTTTTACATTTAGACGGTTGATTTGCTTTTTAGCATTTTTTGATTCAGCAAGGTTCCTTATTTACATACATAAAACACGGAGTTGTAGTCAAGTTCTTTGATGCCAGCTGCACTGTGTTGCTTCCAATGAACTCACAAGATGCCTGTAATCGCATTTTGTAGCTGCCTTTACCCTCAAAATGATAAAGAGAAAAAGACTTCACTGATGCGCATGAGCGCTGACTTTTGGTAAGGTGTATGAGAGCTTTAAGTCTGCAGAATATCATAGTTATGTTCTTTTTTTGAACATTATGTAATATGCGACAGGATTACTTACCATGACAAAAAAAAAAAAAAAAGAGAAACCAACAACATACAGAGAGGGCAGTGAAATGGGCCACCACCACCACCAGCTGCATTTTCTCTGTCCTTAAGCTCCTAACTCTGATGAATGAGTGGTGACAGCTGTGTTCAACCACCCACTCCTGGGGAATGAGGGAAATATCCATGGAAAAAAAAAAAAAGGCACACAGTTTCTGCAGGGTGTAGCTGTAGCCTGGATAAGAACTAAACAACCCCTCTGTTTAGGTTTTCTGAAGACTCAGTTTGAAAAGTGAAATTCTCGTAGGAGGTTGCCATCTTACCAACGCTGACTATGCCCAACCACTAATCAGCCTCACCTGCTCTCAAATTGTCCCCTACATACAAATCTGATAGTTGGGAAAAGAATAATCGTATCAGCCCATCCCTAATTTCAAAAGATTTTGGTCGTCATCTGTTCAGACACAGAAATGCTTGGCCTGATGAATGTCAGTTTTTTTCCCCTAGATTAAGGTGTTGGTTTTATATAATACACAAACCAAATACACTCTGGACGTAATGACACCTTTGAAGCAGCTGCTTTAATTTTTAATTGTTTAAATTAATTTGCCCCTATAAACACAATTCATCAAATTCAGTGTCTAATTTATATTCTTTCATGACAAGAACAAATGGAATTTGTTAATGAATACTGCCAGTATTCATTAAATTCAAACAAGTATTTGTGATATTTTTGTTTTGTACTTGTATTGAGCTAATATCTACATTTATTAAAAAAAGTATAAAATTTAAAAAAAGTTTCTCCACTTAATTTGTAGGAATTACAGCATATCATTGAAATGAAAAATTGTTCTGAGGAAAAAAATCTGAATGATCAAATTGCATTTTGTTTAAGCTGTACTTTTGTCATCAAAAATAAGTTGCCATAGAGTCTTGAAGGACTATTTTTAAATTTTAAAACTTGTTCACTCATAATTAGTAAAAAAAAAAAAAAAAAAGTTAATATTTCATCAATGCTGTTTAGAGATGATGCACAGCAAATCCGCTGTCAGCAAGAGGAAGCCCTCAGTTTGTTTTCCCAAATTTTAAACAAAAATTGTGACAGAAATACTGAGGGAATTCAAAACATGAATATAACCAGTTTGACAAGATATATGACTTCATAAGAAATATGAATAATATTTCCATGACTATACTTCCAAAGATATGAGCTAAAAACTCAATATGCCAAGTACAGGGCAACCCACAGGCCACTTGGTTTAAGACTGGCCGAAGAAATTAGGGAACAGTTTTGAAAGGTTAGCCTTTGGCACTTTTAGGTGGCATCTGCAGTGTTATATTACAAGCTTCAGATTTTTGCCTTTTACAATCATGTAAAAAGTTTAGCTGTAACAGCCACAGTCTTTTAAGGAGTACCAGGCTTTCCTTTGGAAATCCTTCCACACAAACTACTTGTTCAGTGTAATTGTTGTCTTGGACTTCAGTGTTTAACATTCTCAGTGAACCCTGTACAGTTTGAGCTGGAGCTTTATTTTTTTTTTTGTTTTTAATATTTCTTTCCTCATTGTATGGTCTGAACCTGGGGTAAAGTTGCTGGGGCATCCACTTTTGGAAAGATTGACAAGTCTTTTGAATGCCTTGCTTATGTGAATAATCTTTCAAAATCTAGAAAATTAAGCACAAAATCATTCAGAAACAGTTTTATAACAGCTCCCAGATTGACATGTGGTAAAAATTGCTTTTATAAGCTGCTTTCATTGCATTCTTGGCATTGCATTAACACCCATCTTGAACGCTGCAGCCCAGCAGGCTGCCAAAACATCTCTTTTATAGACTTCTGCCCACCTACAGTTAATCAAGGGCTGATGATGAGGAGCACCTGGCTGCTAATTGGTTCCGCAGTGTTACGCTTAAGATTTGTTTTCTTTTCTTTTTGGCTTCATTTTTGTTAACTAAATAGTGGCACAGTGAAAAAAAAAAGTTTATCTAAAGTTGTATTTGCCTAATACAAAGACCTTCTATGATATATATATATTTTGTTTTGAAACAAAAACACAATATTAAGAGGGCTACTAACTTTTACACATTACTCACCATTTTAGCAAGTTATCTGCTGAGCTCAGCTTACAAGTAATCCAGCGCTCCCACAAGGAAAAGGTTGCTGTCAGCATCATCATTGGGACTCTGTTGGCCAGGAGACTTTTAATAGGTGTCACTGCAATCCAAGAGTGGAAATAAAAATGGACTCTACCAGACTTTAGCAGCAGACGTTTTGTGAGTGCACATACTTTTTCTCAGCTGTTAAATTATATATGATGGACAGGGTGATTCACCTTCTGCTTTGCTGCTGTAATGGCATCTATGACTGAGCCATGTGGCGCCTGGAAATGTCGATTGCCTTCATGCCATTCTGCAAATGTGGCCATTTGTAGAGCTCTATGTGAAATACTATTGTATTTCCAGTGGCAAGATTAATTTTAATCTTTTCCTCATCTATATCTAAGTGGCTTTTCCAAAGGGCTCAGCCTCTGAGGTCTGTGAAGTGTCTTGATGCATTTTTTTTTTATTTTTATTGGTGGAAAAGTATATACAATCATTTCCAAGAATCTGTGTATTAGACCAAATGGTCGACAGAATCTGAAATGAACACGGAATAAAGACTAGACTAGAAAAGAAGGAATATAGCCATGTGGTCTGATTCTAGACGTTTTCTCGTTTACAGTGTTGGACATGCAAGAAAAGTGATAGATGAAGACGATAAAGAAGGGTGACTCTCTTCTGAAGACTGCAGTGGTGCTGATTGTACAAAAAAGGAGGAACCTTCATAAAATGAAGAGGATCACCGGCAATCCTTCTCATCCTCTTGACAGCACAGTGATTGAGCGTCTTCAGTCCAAGACTTCTTCAGATCTGCTGCAACACAGACAGCTAAAGGAGATCCTTCCAGCACATTGCTGTAAACCTCTACAATAGCTCTTTGAAGAGACTTAAATGACTACTGCAACAGTTAATTTCACTTCAGGGATAAATTAAGTATTTTTGAATTACATCTTTGAATTTGAAGCGCCTCCTACGCAGTGGGGGCAGTATTATGATCTGGGATTAGGGATCTGTTCAGGTCTAAGTTCAGCAATGTTGTGCTGCTCCAAAGAATGAGGTTGGCCATCAACCTGAATATGTGAACTAAATGACCAGAATTTACACCAACACATTTTTCTTCCACGATAACATGAGCATGTTCTCAGATGACAATGTCAAGATTTGTAATAGAAAAATTCAAGGAGCATTACCATTTTCACACCTAGACTAACCACCAGAGTAAAGACGTCACCCCCACTGAAAATCTTTATATTGGAAAAAAACAGGTCAGGAGTCCATGCATCAGTACAAAATTATGCAGTTTTGGAGGGAAAACAATGTGTCATTGTTCTAGTTGATCAAATTGCATTTACTGTGTTTAAATATATTTTTTATGTATCTAAGACTCAAAATGACATATAGAGGATGCAAAGTGTAGATGGATAAAACACACACAACATGAAGAAGTAAGGATGGGGTCAGACCCAGAAAGAACAGAGTCCAAATCCATCATTCATCTGATTAGCAGAGGTGTTCACTAGAGCGCAGCAGGGAGTACTTTGGCTGATCTTTGGGCATCTTTTCAAGAACAGCGCCATAAAATAAAGTAGTAAATACTGATTTATTGTGTACTCTGAACCTGTTACTTCCTATAATTTACACTTGACACAGAGTATAAATCCATGAGTTAAGTCTTGTATATACAAAAGGTTTATCACGAGAAATCGGAGAATGAAGAGAGCAACTGTTCAGCGAGGAAGCCATCTGTTTGTCCTGCAGCAGTGCTGATTTCACCATACAAGATGCCACATGGTTTATTTCTTTTTGTTACAGAATGACTTTAAAAATGATTTAATTCACCTTCTGTTCTTGTTGCTGCAAAAAGACCTCCTGCTTTCCTTTTAAAGTATTTTCTTAGAAGTCAGGGCACATGCACAAATTGATGAAAGAATTGCTTTTCATTGTCTGTCCACAGTTGACAAGAAGACTGATTTCATCATTTTTTAAATGTTTTCAAAGTAGACATCAAATTACCACTTCCAGATTTTTTTTTAGTCTCATATAGGATACTTCTGCAACATCTATCATGCCATCAAATATTTTGTATTTACTTTTGAACATGAAAGAAAAAATATCACGGGCAATGCTTCCTTGTGTAAATGAGATGATGTTTTCTTCTGTGTTTTCTGATAGTGGCTGAATGTTTCAAGGCTCTTAAGTGTGACTTTCAACCTCAGGCTGTTTGAAAACCCAGGGTCACACTGAGCCTTGTTCACAAAATAATCAGCTGTGAAGTATTTCTGAGGTTTGAGTCTAGTTCAGTGTCTTGTTCTACACTGATGGAGTAGCACATATAAAATCTGGTAAGGGAAAAAATGTAAATGCTGTCACTCTGTATCCACGTTTCATGCTGGGAACCACACATTTAAAGACTCTTTTGTTAATCATTCCTGAGTTTCATAAAGACACAGTGTTCAGAACATGAACTATCACGTTTGGACAAAGCAGACCCCTACATAAGACTCCACGGGCCTAAATTTCATTCATCATGTTTGATCGCCTCATTTGAAGTTTCTTTGAGACATTTCAATTGTGAAAGCCTGAATCATGTTGTCACCTTCGATTACCATGTTCATGTTTGCTCTTTACAAAGCTGTCCTCATTGATCTGTCACCAACTTAGGATCAGCAAATAAAGGAAATTAAAAAGGTAGGTGATTGTCAGATGAGGGCTACTAGTTCCAGATTGCATTTTAGTCATTGTGTTTTATGTTTAAGAGCAACAATGAAACAAGACAGTTTCCTCTGTCATAATCAATTTCACAAAAACTAAGCCACAACAGAGAAACAGTATGGGAAAAATGAAGTACGACAACATGGTTTTCATTGGAATTAAGGGTTTAAGTAGAGACCAAGTGCCACTAATCAAATGGACTTTGTTCATTGATCATTAAAACGTGTAACCAGTTGTATAAATGCAGAAAGAGGTTGTGAAATTGCTGATCTAAATAATTCAGGTGGATGTTAACACAGTCCTAAGACAAAAGATGTCAGCAGCTATCTTAAAAATAATATCATCCTTTATTAGTCCGGCAGTGGAGAAATTTGCATTGTTACAGAAGCAAGTTTATAAATCGTAGCACACAAACAAAAAGCCAATATCAGCTATCATTAGGTGTATCCAGTAAGTAAATATCAGGTACATAAAATCAGTGTCAGAACGGCCTGAGAATGTGGTAACCCATGGTGACTCTTACAGGTTGTTAAGCATGTCACTTGCCTTGCTGTTCTGATGGTGAGCTTGAATGCTGCTGGCAAAAGCCCTTTTAGGGGTTGTCTCTCATCATGCCTGTGATGGGCTGATTTCATTCTCTGCATGAATTTTGCAGCCACCTTGTTACAGTTTTCCACATTTACTAATGCACACAGCACTTATTTCACTCTAGATACCCCTCTGTTACTACCCTCCACGGTGTAACAGGGCCTGATAGTGACATGAAACACTGTACCTCTGACTTTGTGGGTTCCACAGCACACAGTGGTGTGGAATAAAGGCACTACAGAGGGAATTAAAAAACTTTGTGAATGGAGCCATCAAAATCAACTTCTCCAGTCAAGTTGGAGACCATTTGTCTGACAGCTTAAGCTTCATTGAAATTGGGCCATGATCCCAAGCAGACCAACAAATCTATAACAAAATGGCTGGTTGAAAAAGAAAATAATGTTGCAAGGCCCTCGAGCGTGCTGTGCATAATGAAATGTCTCTAAACATCAGTGAACTTAGGCAACTTTTTAAAACTGATAAAGTCTTAGCAAAAATGATTTCTTCAAGTTGTGGCTCTTAAAGGAGGCTCTGCAAGTAAAAAAAACCCCATTAAACATATTTTGTTTTTCACAGCTTAATTCTGCACTACTGTTTAAAATCTGTTTGATACATATCCTCCTAAGACCTGAGGTACACATATGTGGACACTACAGATTTTGTTGTCAGCCTTGATATTTATTTTCTTAACTAGGGCCTAAAGAAACAAGATTGACAAGAAAAAATTTTTTAGGAGGATAAAGATGCAAGTGTGCAATGTCACATGCTGCTATTCAGTGCTATTCTTTGTCTTATGTTCAACTTTTCAATTAAATGACATTTTCTTGACATGACATGGGTGTTTACATATTGTTCACTTGTTTTTTTGCTGATGTTACACAACACTGATCGACCCAGCATGACTTGCATCTTGTTCTCATTGTAACTTAGATGCCTTTTGCTAAGGGCTGATGGACGTTTTGATTCTCCCCAGCGCTTGAACAGGGTCATGACTGCTTTGGCTGGGATTTCAGTTCTTATTGAATTTATTTGATTTGTTGTGTTCTCCTGTGAAGGTCTGGTCTTCATTCACTGGTGCTTTTTGCCTTTGGACTCCCGTTTTGTGTTTGCTTGACTTTCTGCTTTTATTTAGAAAGTCAGATTCCTTATGTACTAAATTCGGGTTTGAAATTCTTCGTTCTCATCTCTCCTGATAGTTCAAGTGTCTTTTTATCCACTATGAGTGGATGAAAAGAGACTTGTTTTCCTTTCCTACTGGTCTGTTGTCACTCTAGTTTTTTTCCGTCCATCTTGCTCCATGTTGTGTTGCATGTTTTTTGTTCTCTGCTGTTTTTGGATTTCCTGTTTTGTGCAGGGCTTTCTCTTGTTTGCTGCTCCTGCCTCTTGTCCTCAAAGCTGAAAAAGAGCTGCCTTTTTTCCAGGGTTGACGGCCACCAACCAGCTCCAGTCAGACTGTTTCTGCAGCAACTAAAATACCTTGTCAGTTTTAACTAAGGTGAAGTGGGTGTGTTCCAGCTGAGTTTTAGTCTTGTTTGTTTCACCTATTTGTCCATTTTTTGGATAAACCAATTTTTGGCAGAGTCAATTCTCACCAAGATGCCATTCCCCATAGATCAGAAACCTATGAGTGAAGTCACAGAGGGTTTGTACAATACTTTTTTATAGTCTATGCATCTGACTTTCCTCCACATAGTGTGCATCCTTTGAAATCAGTATTAAAACTTTGCACTATTTTCGTTTGGAATAGCATAGACTACATTATGTAACGCCAAGTGGAGGAAAAGATGAAAGATGAGAAGCCTGGGTGATTCGACTCTGAGTCTGATGTTGTGATGTCACAGTATCCTGAAACTGAACAACTCACTGAATTACATATTTTCAGACTCAGGCTTCCCAAAACAAAGTTACAGGGTTGTGTAACGTTGGATTTTTTCATTTGTTAGTCACCACTTCAGACACCCAAATACTTGCCCTCAAGCACATCCCCTTCAAGAAAAGATGGATCATGTGCACATTTTTCCCAGGTAGGCTGCCTTATTCTTACTTCTGCTTTTTAGAAATTGTCTCTTCTCTCTTGATATTGTTGTCAACTGCATCTGTCACTGAGAAAAATGAACCATTTAACTGGTCAGTAAAAAGTGCAAGAAACTGTCTCTCCCCTGAAAGGACTCATATTATGTCCTCTAGACTCTTTCAAACTGTGCATTTTTCTCCCAGATTTCAAATGTAGCCTAATTAGTGTTACCCAAAACATAACATGGGGTGACACTTCTTCATCTTAAGGGCTGTCTTCTTTCAAGCACTTATAATGCAATTAATGTGAAAGCCGTTCTTTAATTAGAACTGGACCTCATTAAAATTAGTCTTCCTGGGTGAATGTGAACACATGGCACAAACATTCAAAGAGAGTCACAGTATTTTGAGTACGTGTGAGCCAAAGCTATGTAAATTTTTGATTGGTGTGACTTTTGGTGTGGTGAGAAACGATGTGAAATTTCTGCCGAGCAGCTTCCTGGTTGTAGCCTTATGACCTCTAAATGGTACAGGCAAGCAGATCCGCAAGCCACAGCATGCTAATCCAACACAGCAAAGTACAAGCACAGCTACCTCTCTGAGACTGTCTCACAATTATAGGATTAGAGTTTATCTCTCTCTAGCAGTTATTCACTTCAGCTAGCATTTAAATTACATTCGATCAGGAGACATCCAACCAAACAAATTGAGCAGCTGCAATGCCAAGTGAGCTCTGTATAGCAAAATACATTATGGTGTAGCAGCATTATTGTATTTTTGGAGCTATTATATTATGAGTTAGTGAAGGCATTAGTGACACTAGATTGTTGTGAGAGAAAACTGTTAGACTTTTAAGGCAGGTCATTTTTTTTGTTTGTTTGTTTTTATTTTGCATGTTTGTAATCATTCTCTTGCCATTTTCTGCAGAGGGTGACACACTTTCAGGCTATCCATAGCCTTGAAGAGGTACTAAAGGGGAGGTAGTCACTGCTGAATGCTGGACAGAGCTTTGAAATTACACAAAATACTATATTTGGTTAAATATCACAATAGTCCTGGGTGTGTGTGAGGGTGGGAGGGGAGGGACCCAAAAAGAGGAAAGTACAGAGACAAGGCTCTTCAAACAAAGATTATTTTAATATAAAAACACTGCAGGTGGAGAAAAACAATAACTAAAAGACAGTGATCAGATTAATAACACAAATGCTGTGAAACGGAGCAAGACTGATAAACAATGAACTATCAAGTGAGCAATGGTACATCACAATTATGGCAACCATTGATTGTGCAAAGTGTTAAGGAGCATTTCACAGTCAATTTTCTGACCATTCTCAGTAAGGGCGTAGGTTTAACATCTCTGAGTCATGGAAAATATAGGGGAAGCCTTTGTTTTCACTTCTTTGCACAATACGCTTGAGCAGGGGCAGAACAGCAATTTAAAAAATGTGAGACAGAGTTCAGATATGATCAATGCAACCTCCTACTGAGCAGCTGTACTTGTGTCCACGTTCCGTCCCACTCTTATGTTCTCTCCCTCTCTTGTACTGTGTAACTTTTCTCTTTATTTCCCACCCTCTCCATTGTCCTCCTGACTCCTGGACCTTACTTTTCCATCTACAAAGAAACACTATCACAACAAGGACAAGAACCTTGCATGTTACCAAGTACTAACTACTCAAGTCCAAAAATTAGTATTGACAAACAGCTCCAGTATGAACTCAGTCAACATTAGCAGTTTGTTAGCCCTAATAGCTTTTCTCTGCCACATCAAAACTGAAAGTTTTTCCACTTACAGGACTTTGGCTGCATATATACATGATTATCCATTTCATGCTTTAGGCTTTATTTATAAATTTATATGCATGACCCAAGAGCAAAGTTAGTTTTGCCTGTCAGAGCTCATAAATGATGAAGAACTGCTGCTGAAAACAGTTATAAACCCAGAGGAACAGCCATCAAACATTGCAGTTGTGAACTTTCCTTTCAATAATGACTTTGTCATCATTCTGTGAAATTACAGGTGCCCACCATGAAACATGTGACCTACAGGTTTCTGAAGAGCCGTTTTGTAGCCTCTTTTTCCTCATACTGCTAGCCCCCAGAAGCCGATAGGAACACGCCCACTGTTTGTCAATCAAAGTTAGCTGTGGCTACCATCTTCTTCAGCCGACCCCAGCCTAAATATCTGCAGAGTTGCCGGCTGACATTTACAGTGAAATATCTTGTTTCAAATGTTGTTTCTGTGTCTAAATCAAAAATGCAGCTGTGTTTAGTCAAAGTTCAGTTAGTGTAAACTACTGATTACTTCACTTAGCTTTGTAGCATGACAATGACTGATGATAATCACTTATACTTGGCTGAGCTGACTGTCAATCACATTAGACATAAAATTATTGCTTATTCAAATTCACCTGACATGGTACACAAAATTTCACCCTCCTCAGATTTGTAATGGATGTGACATTAAACATTAGAAACCAAAACATTTTAACATGGAAGTCAATAAAGATTAACATTCTTCTGCAGGCACCCTCTAGCGGCCAGTTGTAGAACTGCAGCAAATCTTTGTTCCACATAAGACTCGTGCCTGAAGTTAGATAGTTGGAGCTTGGTGTGGGGTAGATTTACCAAAATGCTCTATGCTGTAATTCTTTGTGTATCAATTTTAATCACAAACTAGTTTCCAATTTGATTTTTCAAAAGCCCTTTGTGTCAGTTTTGCACATATCGACATTTTTATGGTTATAAATGATGAAAAGTGAAACATTTACTTATAGTTCAGACTTTGTCATGACATTTTCTTACTTTCTCCAAAGACATTTATCACAAAATTGCTCATACTGTTGCAAAACATACTATACTGTCTTTATTTATAAAACACTTAAAGTTGCTTCAGTGGACCAAAGTGCTCCACAGTGAAATAAAGAAAAAGGTACAAAATTAAAACATGATAAAAACAGAAATTTCAATTGACATAAAAAACAAAATATAAAAAGCAGAAAAAAAACAAATAAGTTCAAAACGAATTTAAAAAAGATTTTAAAAAATAAATTAAAAAAAACAGCTAAAGAAAAAAAAAATCAAAATCAACATCTTATGTGGTGCTGAAGGCCAAGGAGACAAGGTGGGTTTTAAGGCAGCTCTTAAAAAAAGAGGAAAGAGGCCTGTCTTCCAACCAGCAAAGGCAGATCATTACATGGGAGGCCCAGCGACAGCAGCAGCTCATCTTGTGGAAATGCTGTGTAAGATATGTAGCTATATGTGCAATTCAGTTTTTGAAATGTGGGCTAAAAATGGGGCCCTAAATTGCAAAGATAATCCTCCTTTATGCCAGAGCTAAAGCAAAAAGGCACTGCTGAAATTACACCCAAGGCTCAGTGAAAGGCATCCTTTCTGATTCATGATGGATCCATATGCAGCAGATTTCATGTTTCCTTTTTGTAAAAATAAGCATGAATTATGGTAATATGTACCCTGCTAATGTGGCCAAATTTTTCCCTATACTCCTATATTTGGTTGAGTACTCTCCAAATGTGAACACAATGGCATGTTAATGTCATGTAAATCAGCTCACATGCCTCATGTGTATTCCAAAGCTTTGTTATTTTTTATTTTTACGATTGCCTCAGAGACATGTTGACTGGCGCTCTCTCCAGATCTCTTTGTCCTTTTATCCAGTCTAACTGCCGTGCATCGGGATGCACAGAAAGTTGCCAACAGCAGCATAAGACTGACTTCGTGCATTTATGGATTCAGCCCAGTTTCTGTATCGCTGTTTGGTCTTGGCTTCAGTATTGGACAAGAACAGGCCTGTAATTTGTTTACAAGGAATTTAGGAGGCTGCCTTCATTCAGCTGAGCCTCTTCCCTATTTACTATGAGGCACTGACAGTTAAAGCCTTTTATTTGCTCTTTCGAAGCCTATCTTCCATTTAAGTGAGTTTTGCATGTCATATAAGTATCTCTGTCTACCCACTCAACAATTTTGTTTTTTAATTCTGACAGAGTCAACAGCTGGACCTTCCGTCTAAGTAATTTACACTTTCTGCTGCTGCATGTTCCGACTTTCAAATTTGAGCTGCAGCAGAAATTGAAAACAGACGTTGACCTGTAAGTAGTAGTATGTTGTTCGAAAAAGGGAAAAATAGCCTGAAGGCAATTGAAATTTATGAGGCAAAAATGAAAAGAGCAAGCTATAAATCTGCAGTAGTCTAAAAGAACCAATCTGTTTAAAACAAACATACAAATTGCACTTTTCCCTCATTTTCCAGGTCCAAAATGATGGAAATTCAATACTGGAGACACAGCTCCTCCAGTCAATTCAAAATGTAAAATAATTCACTAATGGCCTTCTTTTCCACAGTTGTTGAGTTGTGTTTCTTTCAAAAAGTAACAATGCATAACCACTGTTCTTATTGATTATTTTTGGTGATAAAATGTTCTGCAAATAAGTGTTTTAAGCTGCAGCAAGCAATTCAAGATTTTCTAAAATGACTGATTAATCAAATGCTCTTACAAACTAAGTTTTAAGCCAAAAAGGAGAAAAGGCCATTACTATTTAATAAGACTTAAATAAATAAATTTAAAATATCAAAGAATAGCACTAATAAATCCCCTTAATGGGCTCCTGGGAGTTTTCCCAACTGCGCCAGAGTCAGAATCAGCTTCATTAGCCAAGCAGGTAGACAAGGAATTATTTGCTGGACACTGTTGTCTGGCTAGTGAACAAAGTGTAATAAATATTTCATAATCAAAAGAAAAAGTGGAAAATAGTGAAACAAAAATCGTATTGAAAAATATACTAATATACATATATACAAAAATGGTGTCACTAGTGTAAAAAATCTCTGTATCTGCTTTGTGGATTTGGTAAAAAGGATTTGGTCATCTTCCAGTACGCCAGTCATAGAGGTTATGGGTTGCTAGGTTACTATGGGCCCATAGAGAGAGTTTAGGCTGTGGCTGTTTTTTGACTGGAAGTTGGACTGTGCGATCTGTGTGACATCTGCAGTAATGCAGACTCTACCTGTCTGGTGTGGTGAAGACTGAGCTGAGCAAAGGTAAGGCGATGTGTTGACCGGTTAATCTGTATTCCTAGTTTCAGTCCTACTACTTGCTTACTTATGGTCTTAAATTTTGGGTATTTACCAAGTGAGCAAGAAAGCGAATACAAGCAGCTGAAATGTGTTTTCTCCACAGGAGCTGGACTCTACTTCAGTGATAGGGAGGGAAGGAGGAGGCCTTGAGGCAGATCCAGTTCATGCTGGAGGGATTATCTAGGTTGGCCTGGGAACGCTTAAAGCGGTGGTCAGGGAAGAAAACACCTCTGCATCCTCTAAGAAGAGGTTGAGGAGATAATCAGGGAAAGGGAACCCCTTGGTATGCCCCCAGAACAGCTGGAGGAGATGGTCTGGGAAATGCAGGACTGGGGATCTCTGCTTAGTCTGCTGCCCCCACAACCCAAACCCAAATAAGCAGAAGTTGACTGATGGATAGATGTTTTGTGAAAACATGTGAGGCCAGACTTTGTTTTTGGCTACTGGGCTGTAAAATCTGGTGCCCACATTACTGGCAGTATGATCTGATGATTTAATTGAAGATTCAGGCATGTTTATATCTGATGTAGCCCCTGACTACAACAGCAAATATTCATAATTCCCAAACTCTGGTGCTTCTACACTTCTGTGACTAAACATCATATCAGCCTACATAATATTTCTGTGATCCGAAAGTTTGCATTTGTAATGATTCTTAGTGATTATTAAATTCATACCACAGAAAAAGAGGGACATGGTGACAACAACTTGTGGTTCAAAAGAAAGACAGCCACATCCACCTCTGAATACATATTATGGAACAAAAAAAAAACATTTTTTGTACTCGAGATAATTGATGCTCTCAGTAACCAAAATCACATTCCCACTTTAAGGTTATGGCAAAAATAATATCACACCAAGTCAATACAAACATAGCTGCAGGTGCAATTTTTGAATACGATCACATCAGTCAGTGAAAAATATCAAATAAAAGCACAATAAAACACCTTAGTATTTGCATGTATTGCTATTTTAATCTTCAAGATGGTGGTGCTGTGAATCACATTCTGATACAAAAAAAATGTTTACTTTCAGCCCTACTCTTTATCGTCACTTCAGTGAAGAGTTTTTCTTTTTAAAACCTTCCTCTGACAATATATGCAAATACTAATGCAAGTGGCTGCTTGAGCTTGCACCTTTCTTTCTCTCCAAAACGTCCTCACATCAAACACGCCCACACACATCTTTTCACTGAGTGCCTCAGTCTGTCTTTCCTCCATCTGCAGCCTTTCAACATCCATCTGTATTCTTTCTCATTCCCTCTGGTGCTGCATGACGGATCCAGCAAAGTGTCAGTTTGTCTTTTGTTACCGATTTGATATTTTAGCTGTCAAATAAGCTGTTCTTTGACAACTTTCTGTATAAGACATTAAATGGCCTTAAAAATAATAAATATGGAGGCCAGAACATCATAGTTCTTTGGAGAGAAAAGGGAAGATTAGGAGGGGCTTGTGAACAGTTTTTATGCTATAAATTCTCAGCCTCAGAAACAGCAAAATGCCGATGAGCCCCACTTTTATGTGTCTAACATCATGCCAGTCACATCAGTCTAACATCAGCCATGATTTGCTCCATAAAACAATGAAAAACTAGAAACCACACACGCCCGAGACAAACCAGTTTTTTTTTTTCCTTTTTCAAATCTTTTTCATCATTTTTATGGCATTTCATAAAAAACTTCATGCATTTCACAATAAAAACCAAGAATAATATTTAAAAGTTTTACATTTCAGTATCTGACCAGATTCGGTGCAAAAGAACATTTAGCAATAAATTAGTTTTGTGGCCATGCTGTAACTCTACCAGGGTTGCACATCTCAATAACATAACACCTTCTTCTTTCCTCTTTCCAAAAGTGCTTTATCACCACCCATACTGTATTTCTGCAGGTAAGGAAAAGGAGACAAGCATACACATGAGAGAGGCACATTAAATGTAAAGAGCACTAAAAAGATCCACTGGAACCATCAGTTCTTGCATGATCCTTTAATAACAGATCAAGTGTTGCTACACAGGACAATTTCTGCTTAATACGACACCCCTTTTTATCAGTAAAATGAGTCAATACTACTTAGAAAATCTACACCGTTTTAAATGGTTTAAAATCATGAAATACGCTGGGGAACTTCAAGAGCAGATAAAAGAGAATAGCAAGAAGAAAAGGTAAAATGAGACATCTATGTAAAAGGAGCAGCATGTTTGACTTATACTTTGACTTGCTGATTTGTTGGAGTTTTAAAAAGAAGGTGACTCAGGTCTACAATGACTAGATTTTCTTCCTCCTTTATCTGTAGACGCAGTTTACATCTTGCTATGTGATGACATCGCTTCCACCATGCATGTTGTTGCTATACATGTCACTATGCAAAGAGAGTGATGCTTGGTGTGCCACAACACAACGATGCAGGGATACAGTATTGTTCATTTAGTAACTGTAAATAATTTTAGCTTTCTCTGTAACTGTTTTTCATGTTGGAGCTACGTAGTTCTTTTCTGGTAGTTTGGCCAGCCATTAACTTTGAGAAAATGATCTCATTGAAATGGATCTGGTACCCCACCTAATTGGCACAGTACTTTCCAAACAAATTGCATCTGGGCTAGATCAGACTTTATGCAATAACTCACAAAAGAGCATCTAATAGGCACAATTCAAAACAACCAAGATGGCCACATCACATGCATTATTTGTCAGATTAGTTGTGTGCCTATCCAACAGCCTCCAGTACCAGTCTGTCTGCATCTATAAGTACTCCTACCTTAAAGTCAAAGTCAAATCCAGAAGAACCAGACTAATTGAAACGGTGAATTCAAAAGGGGCCCAAGTCTAAGAAATAAATTTTTGCAGGAAATTAACTTAATTGCCTAGTTTAAAGGGAGGCTACACCAAATGATTCATACTTTAACCAGATATA
>JAOWBL010020951.1:0-17635 GCA_028564865.1 Zenarchopterus dispar
AAGAAAGAAAGAAAGAAAGAAAGAAAGAAAGAAAGAAAGAAAGAAAGAAAGAAAGAAAGAAAGAAAGAAAGAAAGAGCCAATTCTGATCACTAGATCAACAGGTGCGTCTGTAGAAAAAACAAAAAGCAAAAAAGAATAAACACAAAAGATTTAATAAGCTCTACCACACAGTTTCTCCTGTTCATTATTTAGTTTGATCAGCTGTGGTTGCTGATATTGGTTGCTTCAGTTAATCAATCATGTGCAGCAGCACTGAGAAATCTGAGAAGGGAGGACCCAAAGATGGCACAGTGTCCTGCCTGTAAGGGACAATCTCATTACCATGGAGACAGCAGTGAAAGATGAGATGAGTAAAAACAAGAAAAGGGCTGAGGCGCTGCAATTTGGTGAATAAGGAGTGAAAATACTGCAATTCCTCTTCTGCTGGAATTTGTCGAGTTAAATCAAACGTACTTTAGAAAACACATTTAAAATTCAGGTGAACCAAGTCTCTCACAAGCGATACAAATATAACTAATCACTCATGAAAATCATCAATGCATTATAAGTGTTTTTATTTTTAACAATTAAAAATTCAACATGTCGTGGTTTTTTAAGCTAAATCAGTGCCATCAGTGTCTGTAAATTAAAAAAAATCCACAATGGTCAACTCCTGACTAGCAACTGACAAGTTGGTGTTCGCCCACTTTATCTCCACAGTTGTAATGCAGCCAACGATCCTGCATCGAATGACACAGAATCCTTTAAAACCCAGGCGAACAACTGATCCAGTCAATGAAGCACTTCATGATTATTTCATGGTGACATTACATGGATGCTGCCTGGCTGCAGAGTGACAGGGTAGTGAGAATCATAAATAATGCTAGAACCCCGGGGCCTCCCAACTCTGGCTCTATGATGTTTTTATTGCGTGGAGATCAATAGAGATGAAATATGCAGGAGGCAAACAAACAGCTGGAGGTACCCTGGAGAATCGAATATTCACTGGACTAAAAGAAGCCTGAGAGGTGTGTTGTTCAATAAGGTATTACGCACACTTTATATACACATTCTGCTACATAATTCAACCTGCTGGACAGAAACATTTTATTTGGAAATGTCTTTCCTCTGACTTTTCAAGGAAGGTACTGGACGTCCAAACAACAGGACTCTGCACAAACTGTGCTCTATATTTTAAAATAAACATCACATTACCTCTGGTGGTGAGCAGCTGGTAAACACACCCTCCTCTCCGTGCAATGAGACAGCTCGAATTAAACTTCTCCTTAAACGCACCATTGCCATCGTTGGTGTTTGTTGTTTAGAGTTGAGCTGTTGCACTCCTTAATGCATGGAGACTGAAACGCTGGTGAAGCCTTTCTGTGTCCTTCCTGTATAATGAGCGTGAACATGTGATGTAGTGCATGGGTCTGTCAAAAGGGAAGTCCTGGTGGTCATTCAGCCGTTAAAAAGCCAGCGAGGTGGCAGCCACAAACCACATTTCCTGCCTCCAGGCCCATATCCAACTAAACTTTAGTTAAGTGGTAAAAAGCATAGCACAGATAAACCCACAAAGAGTTGTTTTTTTTTTCTTTTTTTTTAACTTCAATTTTTGTTTATGCGTCAAATGGTTCAGTGCTCCCTAAACATTTGGAGGACTGAAGCAGAGCCATGCAAAAAAGAAAAAAAAAAAGAAAAAAAGAAAAACAGATGTACAGATTTCTAGATAACCAATCTGCTTTACAGGTTGCTTGAAATAAACTTGTTTTGAAGAGTTTAAGGCATATACACAACTGTTTAATACAAAAAAAGTCAATGTCCTGAAGAAAAATATTTTTAGAAGCACTGTCACAAAATAGCCAAACCACTAACTGAAAAGAATTTCACCATCTCTGATTTTTACTGCACAATATGTTAAATAAAGTCTCCATTGAATGGTGGGCTCACTAAAAATGCACGCAGCAGGAGTGTTTTCCTGAGCAGCTGGTGCTGGACATCTGCTGTGAACAGACTGACCAGCAGATCAATACGAAGCTCCAAAACTCTGAACCAAGGAGGACATTAAGAGGCTGACCTCTCCATATGACCATGATGCTCTATTTAACACGACGCTTTAGGCAAAGGCTGCTGGTATGTTAAGAAAAAAATTAAACACGTGAGTTTTTACAAGGTGAGAAAAGTGAAAAATATCAATAATATGTGCTCACAATAAGTGGATATTGGTAGAACAGATACTTCTAAATAAAGACCCAAATGTAAAGTTTATAAATCTTTTTTGTGTTTTTGTATTTTGTTTAAAATTAGTTTTAGTTAACAGTCAGTGATGACGAATCAAAACCAAGTAGCTGGAGACAGTGTTCTGTTGGTTTATTAAAAAATGGAAATAAATAAAATGATTTCATTTGGTACTTGGCTACAGCACCTTCACCACTGTCACTGGGAGCCTCAAGTGTTCTTGGGAAATGATCCCTAAACCTTACAAGCCTCTCCTTTTGTTAACTTAACCAGACAGGAGATGGTGCTTCTGTCATTTCAAGGCATCTCCAGAGATGCCCTGCTGGGTTCAGGTCCACTCTGAGTGGCTTCAGGAAATCTCTAGAGAGAACCAGGTAAAGGGCTCAAGATCTTTGACAGGGCCTATGATCTTAGGGACTGTGGAAAAGGCTTTTACTCAGGATTTATTCTAATTTTCTAAAGTTCCAGTCCCCATTGTGAAAGATGCTGAGAATGGTGTTGCCATTAACACGTACGACTGCAGGGATGATGGTAATGAGGTGACACTTTGATTCTGCTTGGTGGAGAATTTGCCAAAATAATCTGGTCTGTCTGTGATTAGACCAGAGGACTTGTCCCGTCACGGGTTGAGAGTCAGTCAGGATGTTTGGCAAAATGACCACCAGGCTGTCATGTACCTTTAAGTGAGGAAGGTCAATATCATCTTCTCAAAGGAGCTCTCCATCTTACTGACACTTTGATTTTAGTGACTGTCCGTGTCATCGTGGCCTTTTGCACCAAAATACCAAGTCTGGCTGGAGATCCAGTTTCAAGAGGTCTTCTGGTTCAAGAATGGAGGCTACTATAATCGCAGGCTTTTAAAACATTACCGTTCAGATTTTAAGACTATTCTTCCAACCTTAAATATATATCATTCTGACGCACACACTCAACTGTGATACCTCATATAGATAGAGTTGTACTTTTACTATATAAAATAAATTCAATTATATGCTGCTGGAAAAAGGAATAAATCAATTTTAGGATAAGTATGCAACATAAAACAGATTTTAAAAAGATTCTACAAGTTTGGAAACTTCAGTGCTGTACATATAAGGGTAATGAAAAATTTGTCATTTTTCTTAAATATACATGAGCAGAGACCATCCATCAAAATCCAACTGATGGAGAGGAGATGGTGAGAAGTTAGAAAACTCAGACCGAGCTGATCCGAACACGTTCTGACCCACAAAGGCGCTGACCAGAAAGCTGCAGTGATATCAAAGGCAAGCATGTATTGTAGAGTCCGAATCAAGACGCTGCGAGGAGCCTGAGGGGACGCTGCACGGCAGCAGCAGCCAATTAACGGCTCTCATTTAAACTCGGCATTCTCTTAATTTACTACTTCAGTGCAGAGCTGTGCTTAATGGGCAGAGAAAGAGAAAGGCGAGAGGAAATAACGCCGTTTCTAAATGGAAGGACAAGTTTTATCAGTACAGCAGCTCTGCATTATAATTAACTGGTCGGCTTTTTCCAGCTGGAGATAAAGCACATCAGAATGAAGGAAAAAAAAGAAACAGAAAAATAGGAGCAAGCTCGGGAACCCAACTCCAGGCTCCAAATGCATCAGAGCTAATATTAGACAGCAGCGGCTGCAGATGGTTCGAGAGTACACAGTTTATATTTTGACTAGTCTGGTGAAAGAACACCATGTTCAATTTATGCAAAGCTGTTGTCCTGGTTCACTTAAAGTTGGGGCCACTCTAACTTTGGAAAGCAAGTCAGCTCAGTCTCTGCAGTATCAGTTTCAGCTGCACTTTCAGGCATCATTTACAAGTGTTTTAAGCTCGGTTTTCCCGACCAGTAGTTACACATAAACATACACATGTGATGAGGCTGTGAGAAAGAAACGAGCTTTAATCTCTGTAACTGAAGATGCAGGAGGAGATTTGGAAGTGTTGATAAATTCTGTCTAATTAAGCAAGTGTTTCATAGACAGACTAATCACTCCAGAATCACTTTAAATGAGATCGATGTGCATTAAGATGATAAGAACAAGGATGAGGTGTGCTAACAGATACAGGGACACTATTACAGCCTATAAATGGAACACGTTAAATCACAACAAGCATTGTTTGAGTTGATCAAAGATATTTTTTAAAAAAAAGAGAGAGAGAGAAAAAAGGTAAACCCTTATGTAATTTGGGTTTCACATGCAGTAAAGTAAAGCTGCAGAATCCTTTAGGTGGCAGCATACTGACAAAATTTGTCCAAGTATTAAAGGGACGTGCCAGTTAGGAGGGAGAGGAGGAGGAGGAGGTTGGGCTCTTCATGTCCTCCTTCCTCCCAAACGACACCGATCAACCTGCTCTGCTGCATACCACAGGGAGCTAGGCCAAAGAAACAAACACACAAGTAAATATAGACTTTGATGCCATGCTTTTGTTTAGTGGAGTGTGTGCTTGTGTGTATTCGACTCATTTACACTCATGCAAGTTCCCACATGTAACAGAAAACCTCAGTCTCTGCTCTGGTTCCTGTTCTGTTCAGTGTTTAGCTTTAGAGGGGTAAAATGTCACTGAAGCTCTGCATGTTTACTTTCATGGAGCCGGTCGGCACTCTATTGCTCAGAAACACTAAGAAATATTCCTTAATAATTCCCTCTTTGGGTGTAACTAGAATGCAATCAAACATGAGAGAAATGTGAAAACAAGAGTTCTTCATGTTTTGTTTTAAAGTTTTATATAATTTGCTGTACCTGTTTTTCTTTTCATTTGGGAGACTGTCCTCCATCCAACTGTTAACGTAACAGTGAGAAACGACCAGCGAAACCAGTCTGAAAGTGTGACAGGACTGGATCGAAACAGGAAGAAAGGCTGAGATATCAAACATGGAAAATGTCTGGGCCGTCTTCCCTGATGAGATTGCATCACAGATACTGCAGGATTTGAGAACCAAATCGACACGTCATTTCGTTAGCTGTTCTTAACAGCACATACCCACACCTTCAATACTGTGTAGAAGGACACGGTGCATGAAACTGAAAAGAAAATAAACTTGAAGATAAAAATACCAAAAACTAACCACAAACAGAAAAAAAAAAAACTAAATGCCGTGGGCCTCAAATAAAAGTCCCTAAGAGCGTTTTATCAGGATCAGGCTTGTGAAGCATGATACAACTCGACTCCTTTCATTTTTATCTGCATTAATCTCAATAAATCTGACTCAATTCAATCATACAGAAGAAAAGAAAACTGATGGAGGTCAACACAAGAACATATTGAAACAACAGCAGACACCCCCCGCTCACTTATGTAACTTCAATCAAATGAAAATCAGAGAGAAAAAGAGCGCAAAATGCAGCATGTAGAAGGGAAAACGCTGAAGAGAATGACGGGAGTTAATCCTCAAGTGACCTTATGAAGAAGCTCCAACCCAGCATGCCGCAGGTGGCTACACCCATAATTTTACAAGGAAGAGCCTTTTTATTTAGGGATGAACACAAGCACCAATCTCCTCTGATTACTTTTCTTTTTTCATGAATAATAATAATAATAATCTTATTCACTTTCTAACAACGTGTTCATAGAAAATGTGACAGAATTTGATAGAAATATTCACTGACAACAAGAGCACAGACGAAATTACACAACATTTTGGAATTTTGAGGATTTATTGCATAATTTACCCAGAGGAGTTTAACTTGAAAAACGGCTCATCACAAGTTCTGTTCAACTTGTTCTTCAGTTTATATTAAAAAAAGAAAAACAACCAACCAACTGGTGACTGTCTGTGGGTTTCCTACTCAATTAATAAGAATGAATCATTTACAATGATTCATGTGGAATATTGATCAAAACTGATTTGTGACAGACTCAGACAAACATGTTTACCTACACCTGACAGTCAATATTGACATCATGATCATCGTATTTTTCTGACAATCACTTCCTGCCTGTCTGTAACAGTGAGCTGAACGGGCAGTAAAATCTGTTACGAGTTGAAAAGTTTGACAGACTTTGAAGCCTGATCTGTGAGAAATGGCAGAGAAGTAGGTCCTCAGAGGAGCGATGGGCTTGTTCTGATTCTAACTCTGACCAACTCAAGTATTTTTGTGAGCTGCAAATGGGTCAAAAGCTAGAGGCAGTAGGAGGGAGGGTAGAACAGGAGAGAAGGAAGGTTCCTGCCTTCCCTCTCTCCTATGAGGGTAGGAGGGAAGATAGGAGAGAGGGAGGGTAGGAAAGGAGGGAAGGTAGGTAGGAGGGAGGGTAGGTGGGAGAAAGGGTAGGATGGCAGGGAAGGAGGGCAGGATAGTAGGGAGAGAGGGTAGAATAGGAGCAAGGGAAGGTAAGAGAGAGGGAGGGAGAGTACGATATGAGGGAGGAGGGCAGACTAGGAGAGAGGAAAGGCAGAAAAGTAGGGAGGTTAACACAGAAATAAGAGGAGGACAAAGTCGTGATATGATGATGGTGTTAGCAAAGACTTGAGCCTAAAAGATCACATTTCATGTACTAGTCAGGTTATTTCAGCTTTACAAAAAGGATCATTTTAAAATGTTTTTGAAGCAGCACTGAGAACGTGGTATATCATACATTCTGTCTCACAAGTCAAACATCTCATGCAAACTGAGGTGGGGCGGCAAGCAGGAAATAACTGAAAATAAATCAGTGCTAAAACTGATGTGCAATACATTTCCAAGGGTGGCACCTCATGTGAAACAATGATAACTGAGCACAATTTGTTACTGGCGTTCATATTTGTACTTTAAATAGACTTCAAAACACATAAGGCCAGAGAACTGAGCAACAGCTTATGATATCACCGACAGTAGCTCTGGTAGAGTAGCTGCTCTGCCAGAGCAGCTGCAGCTACCCGCCCTGGTCTAGCCTCAACCCAGGTGACAGCTGTAGAAATGAAAAATGTGGAAATACTCAAACTGAAATTTAATTACTTTTTTTTTTGTCCCCCCCTTTTAAGTCCACAGCTCAAAATAGTATAGAGTTGAAAAGACAATAGCTCATATTTGCAAATGAAATACAACCTATTATTACGCCCATCTATCAAACAATAAAAGAGCGTTTACTAAATCTGTATAAAATGAGCAGAAGTATGAACAAATGATCAGAAGAACAATTGTAACACAGAAGGAGTAAAGCGATTAGTGTAACAGTGAAGGCCTTCAGGTGTGTGTTTGTACGTGTGTGTAGTTAGACTGGAATGAGAGCTGGATGCTCCTTGACGCTCTTCAGCGGTAATGAGGACTGTTCCCTACAAGCTGGAACAAGTCTGAACACGTTCACCGTTTTTATCAATGCAGGAATGAACAGAGTTCTCTCTTTTTTTGACACAGACTTTTCATAATCCAAGTCACAGGATAAGAACACTCTCAGTGGCATATGATTGTACTTTTTTTTTTTTAAAATCAAAGTTGAACTACAATGTTCTCAAATGTGTCTCTAATGAATGCAAAAAAGTAGAAAGTGAAAGTGTGACAGGGTGCTGAAACAGCACGCAGCTTGAAGGAGTTAATTAATCCTTTAATTCCATCTCCCTGACAGGTCACAACGTATGACGCCAGTTCCCCACAACTGTGGTTGAGTGCACAGTGGAGAGGTCCACTGGGGACAACTCCAGTGGAGAGGTCTACTGGGGACAAGTCGAGTGGAGAGGTCTACTGAGGACAAGTCGAGGGGTCCACTAAAGACAGCCGGCACACAAAAATGTACACAGTGTGACCGTTTCTGAACATAACTGTCTATGGGATGTTGAACGTGTGTGTGCAGGTCTGCAGGTGATTACGTAAGAGAGGCGGTGATTAGGTGTGATCACCGCTCAGGACATGTGAGCGGTGAAACGGGATGTGACTGACAGAGATGGAGGGGGGAACCATAACAGATGAATATTGTGTCGCTCTCATCTCTGATCTGGTGAGGAGGATTTAACAGTTATCTAACACAAAGACACAACTAGAAAACGCTACCGTCATCAGGTATGAAATGTGACATGTTTAAAGTGGACTCACCGATTTTTCATTGCTAGTATTCAATTTTGGTTTTGTCAAGGTTTTTTAAAGTATAAAAAAAATATGCAAACTAAAAAAAAAGAAACAATCATGCAAATAGGACCATTTTCATTTAAAATCACCAGTTTTTTCTGTATTTCTAATGGATCATTAATAAAGAAAACTACAGGTTTGAAAGGGGCTAATATAGTTTAAAGTGCTTTATGAAGCTCAGCTATCCTAAACAAAAACACTCAATTTATCCTGGTGTTTTAAATTTTAACTATGTATTGATCTTTGGATGCTCCACTTTAGAGAACCGGCTCATTTTCGTTTATGAAGTAACACATTTTCCGGCCTGAGGGATCTGCAATTTCAAACTGCCTCAGGTTTGTTGCCACATGTGAGCTCTTAACTCTTTGCTCAATGGTTGTACAACAAAAAGAGGAGCAAGAAACTGATTTATTTTCTGTATCAATCTAAAATATTCTGACAAGGGAATAGGACTTTTGTTAGCAGTGCTGCACAAATGTCATGTACATATCCAATACACATGTTGCATACATGAAGACGATAATGCACAGTTAAAAAAAAAGTTATCTACAAAACTGTCATGGAAGAAACAAGTACAGGTGGTTTGACAACATTTCCCCCCACTGCCTGCAACGACAAATGTCATCTCTTCCAACATGCCAAACATTTGGAATGTGAAATAAGGAAATGTGGGTTAAAAGTTGAAGAGATGGGAAGGTGCAACACCTACAGGTTTACTGTCAGTCGTGTGTGTGAAAAACAAATTATCCCTGTTAGTGTTTACATCAGGGGTTATGTTTTCAGACCGCAAAAATACAAGACATTTGCAGGTTCTAGTCCATCCAAAATAATCTCTTACTGCTCACAATGTAAAACAACAGCTATGCCTTTGATAGATAATAAATAAATAAAAAAGGAACCCACAAGTTCTGTATGGTTGTGACTGAATGTTGGCACTCAAGCCTCATCAAGATATACATTTAAGAGAGAAGTTTCAGAGATGTATCTTCGACCTGGGACAACATACTATGGCTCCAGATGATTGTTTACACAGAGAAATCTGGTATTTTTAAACAACAAACAAGGCCTGAGCTTCTTGGACAATAAATTCTACCGTTTTGTTCATCGTTGCTCTGCGTTTATGACCATCTTTGGGGAATTTCTCTCATTTCTGAAAGGAAAATTTGAAAGTTTGTTGTTGCCATTTATCCATCTTTACTTTGACTTTATAAACAATCTTTTTCAGCTAATGACTTCTTAAATGTTTGAATACCTGTTATTTTTAGCAACATTTGTGCCACCTCTTGAAACCCCCACCTTGCATCATCCAGTTTAAAAAGGAGATTACACTCCTGATACAATGCGAAATATCAAACTCCATCCATCAACTCATGTGCTGCCACTTCTCTACCTGATGACTGAAAACAGGAATTTGCATGGCAGTACTGCATAACTTCCAGTACTGGCGGTTAGAGCATCAAAGAAGAGCTGGGATTCTGTTTATAAAAACTGAGATGATGAACGGACATAAATACTCACGATGCTAATACCGTTTTTGTCTGCAGCATCGGTGAGAATATCCAATACTGGTATACTGGTATCTGCAGAACAACAACTCTACTTCTCAAAGTGCATTTTTCACATCTTTTCATAGATGTTATATGGGATTAAAGACACAGCTCATACACGTTTAAAACCTGCCCAATCACCAGTGGCTCCCAGCAGAGCTCTGCACTAACTTCAAAACCCCCCTGTACACATTTAAGGGCATCCACAACCTCGACCCTCCACATCTGTCTGAGCGCCTCCACATCACACCAACAGTTTATCCACGTCTCGAAATGTCAGCTCTGCCAATAACAAGTATGATACTCGGTGTCGGATGCTATTCAACCTCTGATTTAAAAATAAAGGGGTGGCAGCATATGTGGCTGCAGATGTGTGCTGTAATCCCTCTGCAGCAGACAGAGCACATCCAGAACAGAAGCAGGTCACAGCCTGGTTTCCACTCAACTCCACTCATTTCTGATCAACTCTTAAACAACAACTGTCACACTTCAGGTTCATCAGTAAGTAAAGATACTCAAAAATTAACCAGCACATCCATGTACTTTGGTTACACTTTACACATCTTTTAGACCATCTGTGTGGTTTTTGAAATGTATTTCACAACACTTTCTTCAAATAAAAACATAACCTGAATTTAAATAAAAAGAGCCAGTGATATGAAAATGAGAAGATTCACAGGGGATAAAATTATGTATAACTGAGATGGTAAAGTTTTCACAGCCATGAAAATAAGATGTGACAAAAGGTGAATAAAATGAACAGAAAGTGAATGCATGTAAAGAGACTTTGCGCTTTTCCTGCTGATACGCCAAACACGAACACAATATTTGCATCCCCTTTTCCAGAATGAAGCTTCTTTTTTGTAATTACAGATTCTAATGTTTTTTTCCCAACAGCAATATTTCAAAAGGCACTTGCCTGAAGATTTTTAAAACCTGTTTATCATACTAGCAGCTAAAAAGCATTAAATTTCATTTTATTTTACGAGTCTTCTTAAATGGATGGACTTGGTTTGTGTCCCTGGATCACATCAATGTTAGGCAAAAATACCAACTTATCCAGTCTAAATTTAATTTGTTCTCTAAAATATGTAAAACTTCTTTCAGACCAGCTCTAAATTTACATTTTAGACAATACAAACCAGTTTAATTGAATGGATTTTTGTAATCTATTCAGCCGATGGGAACATTGGTCATTTCCTTCTCTACTTATCTTGTCAGATGACATCACAGTTTCCTCGCTGGACCCAAATGTATCTGTTGAATGAATGAGGACCATATCCAGCACGCATATGTTTTTCCTCACATGTACTACCTTCAGGGCCATAAGTCTAAACGAGTTCGAGCTTTATTCAGAGACATGATTGACACTCCGCATCCATTAACCCAGTGGACAAAGATCCCACAAAGAAATGATGCACAACCTCCGAGCTGTATGAATGAAGAGCTAAAATTATCTGAGTGGACTTGAATGATTTAGATCCATAGGTTAGTCTCAAGTGAGGACACAAGCTAAAGACGGTCAAGAAGTCTAGATTGTTAATTGAAGTTTGGCCCAGATTCTAGACAATCATTTCTGTTGGGAAAGGTCCAGTTAACTCCAGGTAAATCAGGGTCATTTCTCTGCATCTTGTACTATTAGTGGTTTGTCTTCCAACCTTTAACAGCAGCAAAGTGAAATTCGTTTTTGCTTGGCATTGTAAGCAAAAAGTAGGTTTAAAAAAAAAAAAAATGCAGCCCTACAATTTACCAACAGCAAATCAAAAATATTTTATTTTAACATATTTTCATGAAAGACATGCCTTACCTGATAAAGCAGCAATTCTTTTTCAACATTTTAAATGACTGCCTGTAAAGCTGGAACAATGACTCCGCCAATCAACTGGAAATAAAATTAATCTACAGCTGATTTACACAGCTGTAGATTAAAGAATAATTTTAACAGTTATTAGTCTCCAAACTGTTACTTGTAAGAAGTTGGTTAAATTTATTTGGATTTTTTGGCCACAATCTGCCTATTTCCTGACTATTTCTGAACAGAAAAGGAGATTTCAAATAAACACAATAACTAGGGAGAAAGTCTATGATGGAAACTAATGACGATTCATTGCAGAACAGTTAGCTGATCATGTTGATGTGAAAAAGGAAAAAAGCAAAACCACAATCAGTGAAGTCCCTTTCTGCCTCCTTAACAGCTTTACATTTAAAAAAAAAAAAAAAAAAAAAATCAGTTATTTCTCACCATCCTACAGACTTTCTGGAAACACACTGGAGCACACACAGAAATGACCACAAACACATCCGAACAACAGATCTCTTAGGTCATTGCCAAGAATTCTTATTTTGTACATCACAACACATAAAAACCCACTCTCTTTCCTGATGAATCAGTGACAGCTGTGAGACGTGTGGATGAGAAGTCAAGGCAAGAAGTCATCAAAGAGGGAGTTTGAGGTTCACCAAAGACCGCCTACCCACTGAACACTAAAGTTTCCCGTTAAACAGACAAGTGTAGGATTGAGGATAAATATCACCACAAGTCAGCGTTGAGACAAAACATCCGAGGACAGAAAGTGTTCTAAGTGAAAATAAAACAAAAAGAAGGGAAAAGGTTTTATGGGACTGAGAAAGTAATGGAAACCTTGAGTGTTTTCGATTCAAGGTCTAGACGCAACAACACACCACAGAGATGAGTGGGCACTGGAAAAAATTGAGTCATATCCCAACCATGACAAAAGCAGTCTTTTTCTCAAGGGGCAAAAATGTATATTCTTTAGAAGAGGAAGATCTGCATTTCAACTGACGCTGACTGCAGCCCTGATCTTTCTGTAACCTTAGAGGTCCGAACCAAGTCACAAACATCAACAAAACAAGTTGCATTTCCAACAAATACACTAGTGAGTTTAACTAAGCAAGTAATAAAATCAAGTGTTCGATATTTTCTTTTTTATGCAAGAGAAGTGAGAACTTCAACATAACTGGTTTAAAGCCTTAGTGCCTTTAGTATGAAGTCAAACATAAACTGAAAATAAACTAGATTGGAAAATACCCATCAAGGACAGTAAACATCCCCTGAGCCTAAAAACCACTGAAACAGAACAAAACATCATCATCTACAAACAGAGCCAAATCAGAGCAAATATGAAACACCCATCTCAATCTGACGAAGAGACAGAAATAATATGATTTAACAGCTCAGAAGGTCAACAACATACTATATTTGTTTCAGTGCTGTTATCTGAGTTAATCTGCATCATTCCACCCTGTGGCTGGTGGGCTGTACTTCCCACCACAGCCTCATTCTTCAACTACGACACAATGGAAAGCAAGCCAAAGAAATACATTTTATTTAAAAAGAAAGTGAACTTGTTAGAAAGGTGGTATGAAGGGTCCAAAAGCTTGTTAAAAAAATATGCATAGTTCACAGTTTTTAAATACCACCAAAAGTCATCTTTGTCATCCCCCCCATAACTCAACCTTCTCCTTTTATTTGCACCCCGGACCTCATTTAGCACAGACGCTTCTTTCCAAAGCTGAATCGTGTATCAACGTGTTTCTACACACCTTAAAGTATCAAAGTATGTCATGAAGAGACATCTCGTCCTCCAGCTAATAAGAAGATGCCACAAATCTCTGCTACCTCACGGCAGCATGCCTCAACAGCTCACCTCTTTACAGAAGAGGAGAAGTAGAGTAAAAGGGAGGTGTGAGAGAAAACAGAAGGGGGAAAAAGAGACCTACTTGGCTAAGGATGATCCCTATCAGCTTGCAGTATGCCAAAACCTCACCTTTTATAAATTACTTTCACATTTCCCACTGTAACAAAAACAGTAAGGTACCAGTTGACTACCAGTTGAATACTGATTAAATGAGCTACTCAATGTAAAGATTTCAGTCTTAATTCTAAAATGATTGTTAAAAAAATGGTTTATGAACTAAATCCTAGCAGTGGCAGCTGATCAGCAAATAAGCCCACCAGGTGCTACTACATGCAAATACTGCTACAGAAAAAGAACATCTGTATTCAGATAGTCGTGTTGTAAAATTAAGCTTTCAGGGTATAAATTGTTGGCAGAAAAGTGGCTAAAACAGGGATACAAACTTCACTGCTCCAGTGCTGTTGGCTGCTGTAGCTTGAATGAGGGGAAGAAAAAAAAAAAAAAAAACACACACACACACAAAATGACTCCAGGCAGTTTTCCATCCCCTGGCGTCCCTTCTGGTGGTGGAGCAATGTGGAGACAGGGGAGGTGTGAGATAGAAACTGCAGGCCGTGATTGCTTCAGTGACCATGCAAAACCTCCAAAGTCATTTTGATGGGAGGCAGAGAGGTAAAATGAAAGAAAAACCGCAGCGTTTTAACTGGGCACAAAGAAAAAAAACCCCAGCACATTGCTATTCAGCTCAGGCATGTTCCAACCTGAAAGGAGAAGGTAGAAGAGGTACTGAACTCAGGTGAGTTTAATTACATAATCTGCATTAGTAAAGGCAACTTCAAGCAAATACAAGATACAAATCCGTTTGGCAATTCAATATTTAAATCCAAGGTTACAGGTCATTAAAATCTTCCTTTTAAAAAAGATGGTAAAAATACCAGAATGACTGTTAGAAGTTTTTGAGGGAAACAGCATCACATGCAACATCCAAATGTGTCATACAGTCCAGTCCTGAGTTGGATGTTGTGTCATATGGCCTCGGTCAACACACCAGATTCCCTGAAGTCCTCAATCACAGAAAACTCAATTCCAGGTATTCCTAAATGTTTTCATAAAAGTCATACATTTTTCATAGGTAGTGCAAGTTTTAGTTGGCTGTGTGCTCTACTAGCTTTAAGTTTAACCTCTTCACATCAGGCACGTCATCAGCTAATCACTGCTGAAAACTGCAGTCAATCATTGATTCCTTCTTTCTTCCCCCATTTTTCTTTTCCTTTTTTTTTCTCCTGTTGGGAACGATGATCATTTTCTTGTAACCGTCTCTCAGTCTCCACTATAGAACTGAGCATGTTTGCATTTCTCTCTGTGCACACCTTTTATCTCTGAACTGATAGCCAAAGCTGCACAGATTTGCATTCGGTTTCAGTTTCTCTGTCAACACATCCCTGAAACATTTACTCTGGAACAGTGTGAAGCGGAGCAGCATCCCCAAGATTCACACTGAGATTGGATTTTAATAATCACCTGAATACATTTCAGTATAGAATGGAAAGGATTGCAGATAACAGTCACATTGTGCAGTTTGACTTTGTATTCATACTCAACTCTACCTAACCTTGGAAAAAAAAAAAATTCTTGTTTTTAACTATTCAGAATACCAGTCATTCACTGTTCTAAACCTGTATTTCTGGTCTTGAATGCAAACAAGCACAAGTATGCATCAAGTCTCTGGACTGTCAAACAGTAAACCTGAACAAGGTACAAAAACCTGCTGATGGTAAACCAGTTCAGCAAGATAAAGTTGGATTTTTGCTGTTATATAACAAAACCTTTTTACACATATGCTATTAAGCAGTTATTACAGGCAATGGTACATAAAAGAGCAAAAGAAAGAGGCAGGCAGGTCTTCTATAATAGTCAGCTAATCAAATCTGAAATCAAATCACCATGGGCGCCTTAAGAAAAAGAAAGCCTTTATCTTGCAGGAAGAGCTGACAATATGCAGGCAATTTTCCCCAAGTGACTCAGCAGATCTGCTTATTCATTCTGTAATGTTGATTCATTTATACTTTATCAAGATATTTAATCACTGTCTTCCACTGGGAAAGGATTTCTTTACACAGCGCTTACAAATGTGCAAACTCACCTAGACACTCGGAGCGCTGTCAGACATTCAGAGCTGCACAGCTGGTGTCAGTTTGACAGATAAACAAAAGCTGTAAAGCACGGCCTGCACGCTTGGATAACCAAGTCAATCCAGCTCATACCATCGACTATATGACATCAATCTTTTTTTTTCCCCCTGCCTCTTCTGAGCAGGGTTAAAATTCACCATGAGCCATTAGCAGCTGGCTCAGAAGCACAGCTCATACAAAATACTCTTATCCATAAATTCATTTTAAAACAAAATGTATTATTTTCCCAAACAAGTTCAAGAATGAACGAAGACTTTATAAAATAATTTAGATGTACAAGAGAACTAATAGGAATTATTCATCACCCTCTCTGTGTACGAGTTTACACTCTTCATCAGAGAATGTTCAGAAATGCAGTCAAATAATCGGTGTATTGCTGCACATGTAAATGCTGTAATTGTTATAGCAGTCAATGATCATCACTTCAGTGGAGGTAAGATTAACCTCCATGTCGTGCACCAGCTTCATTCACAGTTTAATTACGTTCATGACAATCTGTAAATAAACAACAAAAACAATGTGGAGCTCCATGAAAAAACAAACAGAACCACTAACAATGCTGGAAATAAGACTCATCTAAGACTTTATTGTCCCAGTGCATGGTGGGAAAGTTCCCAATATGGTAAGCTCCCCATTATGTGATCAGTCTTTAATGTGCGATGGACTCCATTATTTGAAAGATGATAAAGTTAACAACCAACCATGAGTGAAAATGAATTCAGACACGAGCAATTGAGAACAAGCAGAATTAGCCGCCCCACAACTGAAAAGCAGCACTCCAAGTTTGAATGAGCTCCATGATATCAAGAACCACCACCTAGCTATTACGCCACGCTGCAAGCTGCTGTCTGTAAGCTAGGAAATACTCGTCTCAACAAGCTTGAAGTAATTTATGATCAAACCCCAAATAAGGAGGCCTTGAGCTACGAGGAAATGTCAGAACCTGTCAGAACTCAAAAAATGTGGCAATCATCTATAAAAGCATTCGCACGCAGACACATCCAGCCCTCTGTGGATTAAACCCACCCAAAACATCAGGAGTTGCACATGATTTCAGCAACACTTCAGCATCCCAGCATTGCAAAAACCCTGTAAGCAGACATATGTCATCATTTATTTATAATTACGTTATGTTATAATTGCAGGTGTTTACCTGTGAAAATTTGAGAAACATACACAGAACCTTGCATCAAACATATGCATTTTAAATCATCTTAATAGCAAAGCATAAGCTGGGATGATTCTGTCATTGATCCCCAAGTATTTCACTTGACTAGTTTCTCCATCGTGTAACCTCTGACCTGCGTGGCTGCAGCGACACTTGCACAACCAGTCTGGGAACTGCAGCACAGCTTTGTGGAAAGGGTTAAAAAAAACAAACAACAAACAAAGATAATTGCTTAGGATGCAGTGACCCAGTGACAAGCATCCCAGCGTAAGCTCTGATGAGAAAGTAGGTCAATGTAACTGAAGAGCAAACCACTCTGATTGAATTGTCCTCATTTAAGCTTTATCTGTTGAAATCCACACAACATATGTACAGCTCATTCACATCCTAGTCATGCACTACGCCATTTTAAGCTAGAGTAAAAGCATGTTTTAAGTTGTTATTGGAGTGGCAGCACGGCCATCACACAGTTGGAGAAAAATAAACAGAAATTAACCTTCAACTGAGCTACTCCACAATAAAACAAACATCTGTTTGGTCTGAAAATAACTTGTGAAATTCTCCATCTCCATTTAAAACTCAATAAACCAATCAGGAATCTGAGCTGAGAGATTTAAGATAAAAGAGCCTGATACAAAACTGCCACAAAAGGGAATCAGTCCTGTAACAATATTTCAATCAGCACAAAACAATGCTCGGTGGAACTGCTGACAGAGCTCGTGTAAACTTAAAAAAAAAAAAAGAAAAAAGATACACTATAAAACAAGAGACCATACAAGTATTATGACGTATTGAAAAATGAAACAAACCAGGTAGCCGA
>JAOWBL010020951.1:17735-33913 GCA_028564865.1 Zenarchopterus dispar
AAAAAAGATACACTATAAAACAAGAGACCATACAAGTATTATGACGTATTGAAAAATGAAACAAACCAGGTAGCCGACATCTCCACTGATCCAAACACGTATGTCTGTCGCGTTTTGATGAGTTCATCTTTTAAAAGGCAATAAATGCATTATACCATGAAACTATAAGATTACCAAGGGAGTTACAGAGTCCAATTTATAGTTTTATCTTTCAGACTGCAGAATTCTAGAAGGAGATCAAGACAAGATCAGAAGATGAAGATTTGTAACTTATGTTAATGATACACTTAATTAAGTGGAGGACATCTAAATGACCTGGTGTCTACAACTACAAATATAACACCTGATGCACCAAAATGTTTTTAATGATTCATTTGTTTTCTGTAGTTGATCCATCGTCACCCACGTTTTCACTGGCAGTGTCCAGAATAGGGGTGTTTATGCACCGGGCCTTTATTATCTGGGATAAAAGTTTCCACGTATCTAAGGGGGAACTGGAAGGATCTTAGGCTTATTCATGTTGTTTGGCTACATACCTGCTTTAAATGAACCTTCCTGTAACATAAGAAAACAGTTCTGCTGACTGAAGGATTCTCGTGAGAAACTAGGAGTTTACTGATCCAAGTGAACCATAAAATTACTGTCATCTGAGCCATCGAGCACATCTTAAATATTTTAAGGGGTACATGCTCACTCAGCTATGATCTGGGGACTTGCGGTAATTTGTAATAATCCCAGAGGACGTCTGTTTTTAATCCCGTCTGAATGCACGTGTCAGTGAGTTGGTGACGTGTGGGCGGGAATCTTAAAAAAAAATTTTACTCTTCATTTTTTCTGCCTCTTTCCCAGCGATTGTGGCAATTGCGGTACATTATATTACAACTTCAGCCTATATCCAGCCCAAATGATGTGATGATCTGTAATTTAATTGATAAACTTATCAAAATTACTCGATATTAAGCTTCACATGGAAACGTATGAAAGAAGAAGTCCAGATGATCAGAAGAATGGATGAGATGAAGACACGTGTGGCTGTATCAAGCAGTAAAAAACTTTTCAACTTTCATCAAGCTCAAAGCCTCTCTGACAGCACAAAACCTTCATGACTTCAACAAAATCTCCGGTTACATTTACTGATAAGTTTACTGTTACCATGGCTACTTTAAAACATAGGCCAACATGGCATTTTCCAGTTTTATCATTTCTCAAAATGTGACATGGAGTCACTGAAATCTCACTCTGTCTGATCACATGCTTTTAAATCAAAATTTAGATTTAATGTTAAATAAAAGGTAATTGTTTAATAAAAATGCAACACCGTCACTTCCAGAAACAATTTCTGTGAATTACGGTGAAACACAGATTTCGTTTACCCAATCTGAATACATAGACTAAATCCAGATGTTGGGGTGTCATTTCAGAATTCCTGCAGGACCAGAGGTCATTTTAGTCCAGTGCACATCTTGGGTCATCAGTAACACTAAAAGCATGCATCCAACAATATAACAATTAAAAAAATAAATAATTAAATTAAATTTTAAAAGAAAAAATGAAGGATTGTTTGCAACTTCCAGCAACAAGTTCAGAGAAACCTGAAATTGTCAAAACTAAAAGAAAACCCAAAGCAGTGGAAGAGAAACCAGAAACCAGCAGACAATTGCAATATGTTCCTGCTATTGCCCTGAAACCAAACATTAGTCAAGTGTAGTTTATTAATGTTGTGTTCAGCATTTCAGTGATGATTTTTACCGCTATGAAATAAAAACAGAAAATATTCCAGGCACACAATGGTCTTTGTATATAATTCATGACAGCATGTATCCAGACTGCAGTCTGTATTTAAAATGTAAATAAATACAACAGAGTATTAAGTCCCTGCAGCTCAAACTCCTCCTTCCCTGCTGTGCCATCATCAGTGGTGCCGTGGGCTCCTCTCACCAGGCAGCTGTCCAAACAAATGTTACGTAGCTGCCACTTATGTAATGAATCAAAGCCTGTGCTTCGTGCATCATCTTAGCCATGCTGTCTCACTTCAGACATCTCAGGATGTGGCTGAACCTCTGTCTATACCTTCTGGTTACTGATTTTGGGCTTGAATTGTGGAAAAAGTGTCTATATGCTCAATAATCAGTTTTATTCATCACTGCAATTGTTGATGCTAAGTATGCAGTTAATAAACACAAGTGTGCGTGCATGTGTGTGTGTGTGTGTGTGTGTGTGTGTGAGAAGCATGTGAACAAGAGTTGCAGCATCAGCTCCTCTGAACCAAAACAGTTTATGAATGAGTCCAAGCTGTTAATAAATTTTAAGATGTTAAACTCTCTGAAGGTATGAATAGAACAAAGAAAACAGAAATGTGTCAATTAACACAATTAAACTGCACAGAAACAAAAAACAAAAGGAAGTAGGAGCCAGCAGACATCCTGCAAACCAAAAAGCTTGACTCTTTTCAAGTTCAGATACAACAAAAATATTTACAATTATAAGTAAATTACAATGATGAACAGAATTCATCATAGTGAAGTTGTGCTCATTTGGTGTTTAAAAAAAATCTTTGTGCATTTTTGAGTCTGCACAGGTAAAGAATCTGCCTTACCGTCTCGTTCTCATCTGGGAACATACTGTCCTGTGTCTGAGTTACTGCTGCAGAGGAATTACAAGTCGTGCGGTCTGCAGTGCTGAGGAGGACAAGGATGATGCAGAGAAACACAGCAACCCCTGCCTTGTTCACCAAGTCTGTCTCTGACTGACATGTCACTGAGGCAAACCAGATTATGTCACTCGGAGACCCTCCACACCCTCTGATACACAAAACTCTAATTCACTCATTCTTACATAAACAGAGAGGGAGGGCAAGAGCTCAGTGATGCTCAATATCCCTGAGCTGCTCCGGCAAACACTGCTGACCTGTCCTTTCATAATGCTGCCCTGCACGCTACTGCAGCTGACATAACTGTCGCACGTGCACGTGCACACACACACACACACATACACATTTAAAAAAAAAAAAAAGTTCTCAGACAGATTCAGAAAGTCTCCAGAAAGGGAGAAACTGTGTGCCTGCTACTCCCACACCCACACATCTGTGTATCTAAGCACAGATGATATACTGGGTAAAGTATGGTTTATACTGGATTATCCCTCATAAACAGTATCAGGGATATCTGTTATACTTTTATCCATCAAACAAGACAGTTACTGATCTTCAACAAGGTGTGGCCAAAAAAAGCCTTTATAAGAGCTCTTTATATAAAGGCTACCAGAAAGTATTTGTATTTAAGATTAAATGAAGAAGGCTCACTTCAAACGTGCAACATTTGTACAGTGGTATCGATGAATCATTTGGCCGATTAATCGGGGTGATTATAACATGCAGGCAAATTTACGGGCAACCCTGTGCCGTTATACTCAAGACCGTTTCTCTTGCTTTATTTAATACATTTAACTTTATTGAAAAATGTTTATACAAGCAAATTTGAGTATCATTTTGAAATTTTTAAACTACTGAATTATAAACTGAAAAATTGAAAAAAAAAAAGAATTGACTCAAAATATCAGCCCACATTTGTTCACTCAGTTCTTTGCATTCCCCACGGCTACGACTACTACAACTACTACTATGACTGTTTTCAGTTAGGGTTTGTTGGTGTAATAAAGTAAAATAGAAACACCAATGATAACATATCCTGTAAGCTGGCTATCTATGAGACTGCTGCGTAATGTAGAACCATAAAATGTGCCAAACACTTCAAACAGTTCACTGTTTTTGTAAGAGGATTGATGTATTTCATTCTTAGGTTCCCTTTAGGAGGAAACTTCATGGTTCTTGCTCAACTACTTTCACCTCGTGCCGATAATCATCTTTCACAGCATCTGCCCAGATACATGAGATCACAATCACAAGAGAAACCATCAGGCTCGCTAAGATCTCAGTGTATAAAGGAAAAAAAAAAAATACAACTTCGGGGTTATAAAAGTAAACAAGTGTCTTTATTTCTCAAATAAATACAAATCTGAAAAAAACATTTTCTGTGTTTTTTTAAACTATGGTTCTTCTAAACCAATTCAGAAATGGCCTAACTTGGATTTGTGAGCAGACTTATTTAAAGAGAACAGAGTATTTTCATGTCAAAATTTCAGTTTAAATTCAGTTTGAAGGAGTAACTCATTACTGTTAGGAAGCTTCATCAAGTTCCCTTAACTTCCCTCTCATACTGTGGGTCAAACACCACCACCCAAAGTGACTTGTGATGTGTGATGAACATGGGATGTGAGGACAGAGTATGACCTTACAGCAACAACTCGAAACATAAGCAAATTATTTGTATTTCTCTGCAGATGAGACAAAGAGAAGCAGGGAAGTAAAGACTGAAGCTGTGAGGAAAAGAAGAAATAAAGAGCGTGACCAAGCAAAAGTAAAACAAAAACAAATTTCTGATGTGTAATGACATTGGTTAAACCTCCACGCCTATAAGAAAAGTTTGAGCTAAAAATTTCCCACACTATTTTTGGGTTTCTTTAAAAACACAGCAACTAAAACCAGCCAACAAAACAGCTTTATACACGTCTTAAAACAAAGTGCAGTTTGTTTTTTTCTTTAAAAAAAAAAAATCCATTGTCGAGTAACTAGTATTACATTTTGCTCTATCAGCCAAAAAAAGGACATCGCAATTTATTAATTTTATCCAGAAAAGATTTCCTTAAATGAATTCAAATTACTGTACTGGGATTAAAGATTTTATCTATATAACACTTTGCCTTATTGTAAGTGGTTCTTATTTAAAACTAATTTTAAAAACTGCTGGTGCAGCATTTTTCGCCCTCTTTTTTTGAAGAGGGATTAAACTGCAGGGCATCAACATAGGAAAAAAGATATGGACGAACAGCTACTTGGAGGAAAAGGAAGACATGAATATTAAATAAAAGCAGAAGCAAAGGAGAAGTTGATAAAAGTCCAGAACAAAAAAACATCCACAAGCAACAATTACACAAAATCTGTAAAATTCAGTGAGTCGTGCTGACGTACTTAACAGAAAAATCCATAAGACAATTAGCAGAAGCTGTCCCTCCACTATGAGGAAAACAATAAAACTTACTTTTATTTTCCAAGCTAAAATGTTTAAAGTCAAAGTGAGCAATGTGGGGTTCAGGAATTGTAAATCACAATTACTTCTGTGACAACTTAAAATCTCCTTGTTTGCAGACCTCATAAACACAGCAGATCACTGTGTTTGACACTTGTCTGACTGAATGATGACACGTGCGTATAAAAAGTGAGTTTGTGACAAAATCCAGCTGAAACATGGATCAGGAATAATAAAATACAAGGAAAAAGCGCACTGAACTGAAATCATAAAATCACTTTTTTCTCTAGTGTCCTGGTATGCATATCAGTGGAAGAGTGTATTTAACAACTTGGTGTATAAATAACAAGGTGTGGCAGTGTAAAGACACACAAATGCCTACTCAACTTCCTGACACACTAAGTAATCAAAGAAATGAGGAAGCACTTCCTGCAATCAATCAAATCCTCTGAAAGTCGTTAGAGGTTTTCAGTTGATTACAGCCGTCATAAAGAATGATGGGAGCCTTCAAGGATGAGTGCTGTTATTAACTTTGACTATCAAGGGTGGGGGGCACTGAGAAGTGCCAACTACTTTCAAAAGTCAGACGGTAAGCAAAAGCTGAGTGTGTGTGTGCGTGTTGTAACGGCTCAAGCTGCGTAACACTGGCAGCATTTGGAAGTGGGAAGAAGAGCGATCACAAGCTGAAACTGCTGAATGACAAAATAAAAGATGACATCTGGACAAATGAGGGATAAAACTAGAGCTAAATATAACTTCCAACACAGATTACACAACATATATCACACAAAGATTTTGCCCTAAACACAATGTGTTCAAGGATGGGGCTGAAACATAATCATTAATATTTTTTTTGCATTTAAGCATAAAACCTTCATCTGTACATCCACACAGCAGCATCGTGTTAGCACTGGATGTTGGTGCTTCTTATATTGTAAAACAACCAATCAAATGTATTCACGCTCCCTACAAAATGAGTCATATACTTTGAAACAGTCCCACCCTCCTTTATGAATTCAAGTGCCAGTACCAACTTTGATGGGCTGATGCTTGTGTTGCAGAGTCAAAAGTTTAAAAAATTCCCCAACTTTGACAGACTCCTCTGCAACGCTCCACAGAACCCACAGCTCAGGAATGCTCAACACTGTCCCATTAAAACTGTTTAGACAGCCAACACTTGCTGATATGACACTGGTGATGCCACCAAGGGCTCTGGTTCGCATCTACATTTACCACCTTCTACCCGTGTCCTCCGTGGTCGATACGAGCTGTGCTGTAATTTCACAGCAACATCATGGCAAGGGACATGGAGGGCATGAGAGAAATAATCACTGACTATCTGACAAGTTGTAAAAATAAGCAAAAGATTAGTTAAGTACCAAGACAGTTGTTGGCGACAGCCCTTTTCAAAGGAATGTCACCTTCTAATATAAACAAACCAGTTTGTTGCTGATTTTGAGCACCACTCTTTTCCCTTTCATTACAGTTTTCATAGTATCTATCCTGGGAGAAAAAAAAAAAAAGACGACTCTGAAAATCTCAAGTTTTGAGCTCTGGACTGTCCATTAAGGAAGGGATACTGAACTCTTTTGGTGAGCAGTTGCAAAGATAAGTTTTCATATTTGTTTCGGCTCCAGTTCCCTCACTGACAAGAGCTCCGCTACAGAATCCTGGGTTTAGATGATCAAAAGAAATATAAACATATCAGATTAAAAACAATTCTTTTTTTTTTCACTTCCTACATACCATGATGCTCAGATAGTTTTCCAAAGACTCAGAAGAATGCTGTATTACTGATTATTGAACTGATTACTGTTATTCTTCACGCCAAATGTCCAGTTTTGATTTTCATTTTTGTAACCTACTGATGTCTGACAGATGACAAGAGCCAGAGTGCAGTAGCCAGGCAGGTTCTGAGTGTTATTTGCTTAGGTTCTTCCAAACAGTGGAAGGAAAATGACAAAGGATAATAATGATCCTGAAGGCAGAGGGACGATGAAAAGCAGTAGATGAGACGGTGCACTGAAGCAGCAAATTAAAACATACTGAGACCTTGACGGCCATTATTTTCAGTAGCTACAGGGAAACATCTGCTACAGTGATTACAGCGTCCAACTCAGTGTGGCCAAAGGCTTTCTGATGAACAGTACACACGGAAGTGACTCAGGATATCTGGTACCTCCAACATTTTCAAACTAAGTCTCAGTGGCTCATGGGCTTATGAGAAAATTACTAATAATGTGCTGACAGGTATACGAGGGTTTTTTTTTTCTTTTGTAACAGCCTGTGTTTAATAATACATATTCTTTAGACTTTCTACAAAACAGCGGACGTGGACAAAAATTTACTTTCAGCACTGATGTTAACCGTATTTTATTCCTCCTAACCAAACACAAACACCTGATCTCCATTTTATTGTAGAAACCTCCAACAATTTCAACATTATGTGACTTTTTCGAAAGTACAAGCAGTAACGGACCAAAAGTTAGTGGCCTCATTTCGGTGGAAAGGAAAGTAGCAGTGCAGCGTTTATCTGCCCATCTCTGGTAATTTAATGATGCGTCGGGCCAAGCGGACAAGTCTAAAACAATTAATGCCCATAACAAATCTTTTCCTATGCTTTTAATTTGTTTTCTACCATTATGAGTTTGTGAGCTTCTTGTTTTGCAAAACATCCAACAGGACTCTGTATTAAAACGTTTAAATGTCTTAGTAATGTTACTCTGATCAGCATATTGATCATACAGCTGGCCTGAATCCGTCCCTCAAATTTCACTAAAACTGAGTCATTACATTATGTTTAAGGTGTCACAGATGACTGTGTAATATGTACTCTCATTAACAGCGTGGGGAATGACCAAAACAAAATAAAAAGTCAGCTGAGTTGTAGATGATGAACTTGACACACTCATCACATCCCACTCAAGCAGCTCATCAGGAGGAGCTGGATGAGCTGGCAAGAAAAAAAAAAAAAAAAAGAAAAGACCAAGTTCTGGCCGCCAAGCATACAAAAGGTTTCACTCTGGTTTAACAGTTTTTCCCTTCTCTCCATGTCCACATTTCTGTTCTCAACATATGAAAATAAACACGGCAGGTAAGCAGAAAGGCTGATGTGGGAAGTGCATGATCTGCTTATTTTCAGACTCAAACCTGAGCTGGCATAACCTGCAGCATGCTGTCAGTAAGACTCAGGAAAAACAAACAAGTCATTGAAACTGGAGCAGTTTCACATCACCAGGCCTGCATAGGAAACACCCGCCTTCCGGCTGACATGAACTTTGCAGGACTGTGGATCCAACTGACTAAACAGTCAATCAGTGAAGGAACTGTTTAATGTTTATCATTCGTAGATCTTGAGAACTATAACTGCACTATTATGGAGGATGATTAAGTAAGACACTGATGAATCCTTACTCAAGATCAGAAATTTGGTAGTTGGCAATAGAAAAAGCACATAACAGTGCCAAAATGTTTGAACATCATGACGTTGCACATCACATATTTTTCTTTTTTCTTTTTTTGCAGTGAGGGGCTGCACCTATACCAAATAATCATAATAATCATTGAGGACAGGAAGTAAAATCAACCTTCTATGCTAAAGTAACTCCAGGGGAGAAAAAGAGGGGGGGGGGGAAAGCTTGTTTCAAACCTCTAAATGACTGTTTTTCAGCTCATAAAAATAGACTTTCTCCTCATATTTCCTTTGGACATGTGTTATTATTCACTTTGTTGATATCAAAACAGTGCAATTCACTGCTTATAAGTAACTAATCTTGATCAAGAACCCAAAAATAAAAATAACTTAAAGGAAGAAATTAAGCAACAAATCATCCAGTCGAATGAACGTGGCTCAGAGATTTGAGACAATCAAGGTGCACAAACCCTGACTGGTTGTGTAGATTACTAAAAAAACAAGCTCGACTACTTTGACCTTTGTTCCTTTGCCATTTCAAAGGAACAAAGGCTGGTTGAGGAAGGAAGGAGCTCCATTGTGGACTGGTCTGCTTTATGATTTTGAAATTGTATATGTTCACTTTCTGATAACCTTTCACACAAAACATTACTGAATCAGTGGTTATTTCTGGATCATGTGATGCATGATCCTGAAATAAAGAGTTATGAAAGTCAAGCTGAAATACTAGCTAAGGGGCCAGCCGGCCGTCTGTGCAAAGACAAAAGGTCAAAAAGAAAAACTAAGGAGTTACTTGGAGGTTGTGAGCATTTCCTCACTCAGTGACAAAACCTACATCATAGTCATATGATGACAGCAGAAAAGCAAATGGACTGTTTTTCACTACCAAATACTTTGACAACATATTTTGTGGAAGTTCAAAGATCATTATGACAAATTAACCAGAAAATCTAAGTTTCATTAACCTTTTAAGATGGAGGAGTCATTCTAAATGGGAACACAACAACAAAATATTGTTTTTCTGATTCTTTGCTTCTCCATGCTGCAGCCAAATATATTGTGCTTGATGATAACTCTTTGAAAGATTAAATTAGATCTCATGGTATTGATATCATTTTTTTTTAAGTGTTACATAAACCTCCCAGTTCCTTCATCAAGCCATAAAAATAATTCTGCACAGCAACAGTTGTGCTTGATTAATTCTCTAATCTAAATGATATTTCTGGCAGCTTTCTATTGGTATTTAGGCCACAATTCCTGTGGAAACAAACTAATATTGCACAGGTGTAACATGAGCATAGCTTATGTTGCAGAATTTTCTTTTATGAGGGGGCCACAAGAGGGGGGCCGAGCAAATCATTTCTATAAAAAAAACAAACAATCAAAAAAACAACAAAAAAAAAAAGACCAACCTTGTGTAATGACTATTTCAAACTGCTTTGGTCTCTTCAAAACACCTTTTAGATCTTAGACCATATTAATGACTCAAAACCAGAATAAAAAGGGAGAAGTTGTACCACAGAGACAATAGAAACAACAAGAAAGAAATTCATCTTGTACAGAATTGTTTCACACCGGTCCAATATGAAAAGAAATGAACATCACAGACAATGGATTTATTCTACTCTGGTAAGAAATAAACTGGGTTTTTGTGAGAAACTAGTGAAGTAAAACACTGAGGAAAAAAAAAAAAGCAATTTCTTCAACGATTCAATGCAATCTTGGAAATACAACTGGTTTCAACTTTTACAGATTGTAAAATAGCTACAAGCAAAAAAAAGTCAAAGTGGGATTTTTACCTGGAGATGTTCAGTGGACGAGCTGCTCAGTTCATCTCCAGACTCGGAGTCGTTGGTGCGCCTCTCTTCTCCTGCAGAGTCACAGTGATGCGTGCTGTCTACATCCAGTGGTGCCCTGGCCATATCTGGGGACCGGGCTCGGTTGCGGGGCAGACTGCTGGACCAGCCTTTCTGAGGTGCTGGAGGTCCGCCACCATGGACAAGGATTTCAGCCAGAGCTCGATCGTGGTCGGTGGGGGTGCCAGGAGGGTGATGGTGGTTACTGTTCCTGCGAGGAATTGGAGGACTGAAATGGCCTGAAGAGGCAGTTTGTGCCGAAGGAGAACGCCGCGTTTTGGAGTCGTGTCTGTGAAGATTGTCAGCAGGCCGATCGTGGAATCCTAGATCCAGACTGGTTGGTTTCACCCAAAGTGAGCCCCCACTTTGTGGAGGTGGTTTTGGAGTGGCAGCAGGAGGGTGTGGTATGGGTTTAGAAGGTGGCATGAGGGCTTTGCGAACTTCTCGGACATACTGAGCAGGGACATAAAAGGGTTTTGTTCCCTCGTCTTTCCTCACCTGCCACCAGTCGTCATTGGTTTTCTTGACCAGCATGTAGCGTTCCCCCTGTCGGATGGCGATGAGGCGGTCCTTGAAGGTGTACTCATAGTCATACTCTACTTCGATATACACCTGGCCTGGGGCAATAGGCAGCTCTGCCATGACGCCTCCAACTGTCCTGTCCACTTGGCAGTTCAGCTCAAGAGAGAAATATTCACCAGCATGGTCTCATGAGCAGAACTGGGGAGAAAAAATATCATCAAGTTAGTATGACATTTCACAGACTCACAGACAGACAGACATACTCACAGACAGACAGACAGGGAGAGAGAGAGAGAGAGAGAGAGAGAGAGAGAGAGAACACATTTCGTATATATTGATATATTGCCATTTTATAGTAAGCAGGAATTAAAGTGATTTATGCTTTGATTAGGCATAAATATTATCTGAGCCACAAATATACATATACTTCATTGGATTAATCTTCTATTCACAATACAGGTTGAAAGAACCAGGACACTTCTAACTGACTTGTAGATGTTTCATCAGTCACTTCCTGGGTTTGCTTGTAAAAATAGAACAATAATGAATTGGAAAGGCTTTTGGACCATTCCTAATCATTTCAGGTCAGTAATTCTGAGAGGCTGGGCTAAACTCAACACCGCAGTTTATGTCATGGTATTTAATTTAGATAGTAAGGGTTTATTTAACAGACAGGTTGTTTTACCAACCTGACTTTAGAAGGTTGTACAGGTTTCTGTAGGTGTTCTGCAGCAGTCTTGGGTTCTTTTTTACTTTAAGGATTTTAATTTGTCCTCAGGGGTGCTCCTTGGAAGAACACCGTTATTATGATATCCATGTAGACAGTATTAGTTTACACTAATCAAAAAACACTCTTTAGCATTGGTTTTACAACTGTTTCCAGCTTAATGGAGCTCTAAAGTAGTTGTAAGACCTTGTCATGTTTCTCATCAGCGAATGATTTACAGCAGCAAAACTTTATTGATCAGATCTGTTTGTTAATAACCAGACAGAGTGGGGTTATTATTTTTTTGCCTATGATGGTCCGCCAGTGTTTCCCTTTAATTTGAATACCTAAGCTTGAGCAGTTTTCATAGCGTTTGTGCACTATTTCCAGACTGGATTGTGAAAGAACCCTCTTTTCTTTCAATAATGCATGAAAAGGACAAATTGTTAATCATTTATTTGTTCAGTCATATTATTTTGGTGTACAATTTTAAATTCAGATGAAGATCACATCACAATTTATGCAGAAACCTGAGTAGTTCCAACAGGTTCCTAAACCTTTTATTAGATTTGGTCAAGGTGTACAATATATGACCATATTGCATATATTACCCTAAATCGTGGCTGCCACCTTATTTGTACTTCATAAAATAGTTAACCGACACCTTCCTGCATCAATCATCACGTGTACTTTGAGAAACAATAGCTAAGTTGTGCCCTGCACAGGAACAACCAACCAACCCCCAAAACCCTCTTTCCGTGTCAATAAAACCCCAAAGAAAATCTGCTGACTTAGTGACTTTGAGGTCTTCTGTTCAGATATAGCCCTCTCACCTCTCTGATTGTTGTACAATGAAGAACTACCACATCTACATGTCAAACATACATAAACGCCTGTCCCTATATACATGTACAACCGTACCATGTCCGAGCACAGTACACCTCCACCAACTGTGCCAGAGACCAGAAACCGTGGTACACTTGAGCACAAAATGGAGCAAACCCGTTCACCACGTTGTTGTCAAAACAAACTGGCTTAAATACAGATTACCTACTGTGAATGCACTCTTCGTCTAAATAAAATGAGAGGAAAAAAAGCAAAGTTCTTCACAAATTCTTAGATAATTCCTGTGTGTGCTCACCTTTGACCTGGAAAAAAACTCCTTTCAGAGTTTGGAAAACACTCATATGCATTACGCATAACCTGCCAACTTAATATTTAAAGGGTCCATGTGTGTAGTGGAAAATGCCCCCACCTACAACAAAGCCTTACATAAGAAGAAAAATGTAATCAAAACAACATGCAACATAAAAATTTGAACAACAGACTAATCAGAAAACATTCCTTCGCATTTTCCATCGCTTATGCAACACTTACTAAAAACAAAGACACAAACAACGGTGTCTTTCAAAGCCTAATACTCCGCTAACCCAATCAGAAGGAACAAATAGGATACAAACAGAGGAGATTTAATCCTCCTCAGTGACTGAAGACGCTGGTCAGCTCAGAGCTTCAGAGCAGAACATGAGATTATCCAGGAGATGGTAGATGGTGTGAGTCACACCGTCAACTTCACTGTCTTATGTCCACTTGTGTCTATCTGCCAATGACAGCTAGTCCAGCAGCAGCTGAGGGACGTTAGCGTTGAGTGGGGAAGATTAGTCACTTTGCTCACATAGTTTCCTGCCTATGTCACATGTGTACACACACCCTCCCTCTTACAACACGAGGTGAGGGTGTAGCACACCGAGATCAACCTGGCCTTTATTACAGCAACTTCAAATACACTCACAGTATGAATGACAGTGACAGCAGAAGGTATTTAATTGGAGCCCAGCCTTGAAAAAGACCACTTCTTATCTTATCTTCACTTTGAGGACAAACTTGAGTTAAGCAACCAAACCAAAGCAAGGACCATAAGATTACAGATCACACTTTCATGTTGAGTAGGAGTGTGACTCGAGACCTTTTCATAGACTGCCTCTTGCAGTGCAGTTACTTGTATTTTATTTTCAACTACAATTTGAGCTTCAAACAATACCAGTACCAGGTAGGAGCCCAGGTTTCCTCAAAAACTGAGTTTCTGTTCCATAACAAGCTTAATACTTCAAATGATTAATATTCTGTTAGTCTGGTCTTCACAAAAACAAATCTAAAGGTTTCACTATAACATCGTCCAAAAACACCAAAAGGCATGCCAACAATTTCAAAAGTATTTCAGCATGTGGGAACTCTATACCAACATTTTACATATCAAAACACTTATATAATAATAAGATTAGAACAATCTGAGAACAATCATCTGGAGCTGCAGGCCTCCCAATTCCCTGCAGAGATATTCATTACAAACACCCTCATCAATATTTGAAACTTAACAATCATAACAGATTTGTAATGAAAAATAATGAAGCATCCAAGCTCCTTGCAGTAATTTAAAGTCTTCACCTCTTCCTGTAATACTTCTGGTTTTCACCACCATCTCTGAAGCTCATGTGAACCACAAGATGTTGCAGATTATTACAACATATGCAGCAGAGTATAGTAATCAATCTTAATTACAATCCCACAATGTCATGAGTGGATCAAATCCAGACTGAATGTGTCAGCTGATCCGAAAGTCTCTTAGCCAAAATACAGCACGAATTACAGTAACGACAACGACAATACAGCAGTCTAGTGAAGGATTATGTCATGATTAGAAGAGACAGCTTTCCTTGTTAACCTGTGACCTCCTAATTCACAAGGATGAACTGACAGGACGAAGGCCACACGTCCTCTGTTTGTATCAACTCATTGTGCTGAAGTCTTTTTGACTGAAGATGTACAGAGGACAGACTGAAGACACGCTTAACAGGAAAAAAGAAATCACTGGGTTGAACAAAAAGACTCAAAACTTGTTCCAGTCTCTCCATAAAGGATTTTTACAACCTAATGCTCCACAAATATGAAAGCGTGTGATCTGAAAGTCATGCAGGGATGCTTTGACGTCAGCTTTGTTTACTTCTGCAGACTGCTCACTTGTACCCAATCTCTTATTAGCAGTCAGCTGAAAAAAACTCTCTCGACCAAACAAACAAACAAACAAAAAACACCAGACATAAAGGACCTCCCTGCAGTGAGTCTTTAACTGGAGAAATAAAGATGGAACATTGATTGCCTTGATGCAAATCAAAAGTTCAAGTGTAAATACATTTAAGTGGAGAAAAATTCATTTAACAGGGTCAATGAAAATCCTGAAATGATGATTAACTACGTAGTATTGATCATGACGCACTCACATCATCAACGTACGTGTTTGAGTTTGTCAATAAACAGCTATACTCAGCATTTAGTTTCATGCTCAATCACAGTTGCAAATAATGATAAAAATCTATTTATGTGAGCAAAATGAAGAGCTCACAGATTTAAAACAATTACCCAACAACTTTGGAAAGCAGACGGAAACTTGAGTCACTGTGACAGTTGGACAACATTGAATTTCCTGCCCTTCTTGCACAACATTTCCCTGACTGAGTTTGACGTTTAAAGTAATCGTTCACAAATGAGACACCGAGTCAAATATTTATTATCTAAATAAATAAAAAAAGAAAAACAAACTTCTTAATGCAGAAGTTATTTTAACACATTTTCATGCTGCAGCTATAATCTTTACTAAATGTCTTTGCAGACAGGCAGATTTTTGTCCATTTTTCCAGGACAAAATTACGTGTAATGCTGATAAAAGCACCTGTGAATGAATCACATCTGACACATGAATTTCTGAGAATTTCTGAGACACATGAATTTCTGAGACTTCTGCACCTTCACCATAATCAAAACAAGTTAAAAATGAAATACACAAAAATTATTCAATGTATTTATAAGGTTGTCAAAAACCATCATTTAGAGACTCTTAATATAAAAACTGAGGGTGTGTTTAATTTCCATGTATAATAAACACTTTAAAAGTATTTTTGTGTATTATGTCATAAGTCAGGCTTTAAAGGTTTAATACTAATAACAGACTACCTGGTTTTTCAATATATCTTCATTTTAATAGCTGGGAAATTGTTTTGAAACATCTTCATTTTGTAGCAAAACTGTCAAATATTCTCTGAATAAGTATATGAGATGAGGATAATATTTGCCTTTTTATTTTTAATCTCCAAACTGAATATCAGCCCTGGACTTCAGAACAGACAAACCGAAACATTTAATCCTTTTATGGATAAGTTCTCGCTACAGTCAGTGGTTTTCTGTCACACCGTCCAACTTCATCTCCTCCTTCACCGCATCCAGAAAACTCCTCTTTGGTGTTTCCCTTGTTCTTCTGCCTGACAGCTCCATTTCCTGCATCCTTTTCTCAATGTTTTTACCATCCCTCCTCTTTATGGGTCCAAACCATCTCAATCTAGCACCTCTTACTTTATCTCCAAGATGTACAACTCCGGCTGTTCCTCTAATGTGCTGGCTCTTAATCCCATCCATCCTTGTCACTACCAAAGAAAATCTTCATGTCTTCAGCTCTGCTTCCTCCAGCTCTGCCTCCCATCTCTTGGAAACTGCTCCCATCTCCAAGATGCAGAGAAGTGACTGCCTCACTATTGTGTTGTAAACAT
>JAOWBL010020986.1:17951-28607 GCA_028564865.1 Zenarchopterus dispar
TGACCTGGAAACATCTGGAAACATCTGGAAACATCTGGAAACATCTGGAAACATCTGGAAACATCTGGAAACATCTGCGCTGGTCATGAAGGTGTGCTCCCACATCTGGACCTTCTCAGGAGATCCACCTGAAGATCATCTGCTGGGATCTAGATCTTCTGCTGGGATCCTGATCTTCTGCTGGGATCCTGATCTTCTGCTGGGATCCAGCTCATCTGCTGGGATCCTGATCTTCTGCTGGGATCCTGATCTTCTGTTGGGATCCAGCTCTTCTGCTGGGATCCAGATCTTCTGCTGGGATCCTGATCTTCTGTTGGGATCCAGCTCTTCTGCTGGGATCCAGATCTTCTGCTGGGATCCAGATCTTCTGCTGGGATCCAGCTCATCTGCTGGGATCCTGATCTTCTGCTGGGATCCTGATCTTCTGTTGGGATCCAGCTCTTCTGCTGGGATCCAGATCTTCTGCTGGGATCCAGATCTTCTGCTGGGATCCAGCTCATCTGCTGAGATCCTGATCTTCTGCTGGGATCCTGATCTTCTGCTGGGATCCAGATCTTCTACTGGGACCCAGATCTTCTGCTGGGACCCAGATCTTCTGCTGGGATCGGGTCTGGAGGAGCCCGTGGGGTGTTGGATGGTCTTGTGAGGACCTCCTGGCCCGGTGGTGGTGCACTGCTGAAGCTGAGGAGAGGACAAACATCTCGCTCTCCTCAGCCACAGCTGGACAGATGTTTCTTTAAATCTCTCCGACGCGCTGCTCGGCCAAGAAATGTGAAGGATTTAAGGAGCGACATTCTTGATCCCAGACTCGGCCAACCCAGGAGATCAGCCTCCCCCGAGCAGCGCGGCGCGCGCTCCCACATGCGAGGTCACGCGCTCGCCGGAGGACGAGTGTTTCTGCACCGGTCCGGTCGCCTAGCAACGCCCAGCAACGCCTTCTCCGAACACAGATGCGGCGAGGGAAGCCGCTCCGTCACTCATCAATCATCCGCGCCGCGGAAAACAATTACCCGCGCGGCGCGCAATTACCACATCAAACACGCGCACGTGCGCTCTGGATGTTATCGGAGTCCACGAGAAGATGAGGGGGTCAGGGTCTGAGCGGGTCTGAGCGGGTCTGAGGGGGTCTGAGGGGGTCTGAGGGGGTCTGAGGGGATCTGGGCGGGAGCGGCTGTAATGTGGAGTCAGAGACATCAAACGCGTCCGGGACGTCATTTCAAAGCAAAGCAGCGAAGATTAAAGCAGATTATTGATGATTATTGATCATTATTGATAATTATTGACTCCTCGATCAAACCGTTTCTCTTAAGGTCTCATTTTCTTATCTTCCTCTTTCAGGAATCGCTCACATCTGCAGAATTAACTTTGTTCTTACATCATGAATGAAACTTGTGAGCTGAGGCTGAATTTGAGTCCGTTTCCACGTAAGTGAAATAAAATCCCACTTTAGTGTTTAATCAACAAAAACGTGTAATCTGATTACTTCAATAACAATAACTCACAAATAACTGTTTCATGATTTCACTCTCTTCAGAGATTCATTAGGAAAGTTCAGAAGGGCAGAAAGGATCTCCTCTACAGGTCTGAAGGATCTCCTGAAGAGATCTGAAGGATCTCCTGAAGATTTGTCTTAAAGATCTTCTGTAGGAGTCTGAAGGATCTCCCGAAGAGATCTGAAGGACCTCTTGTACAGGTCTGAAGGATCTCCTGTAGAGGTCTGAAGGATCTCCTGAAGATTTGTCTTAAAGATCTTCTGTAGGAGTCTGAAGGATCTCCTGAAGAGATCTGAAGGATCTCCTGAAGAGATCTGAAGAAACCTCTGACTGAAGACTCTGTGGTTGAACCACCGTGTTGTGAAGATGTTCAGGGTTGTCCATGATCTTCTTCATTTTTTGAAACATCCTCCTGTGGACCATCATCTCCAGAGGTTCCAGAACCGATCCAGTCTTCTTCATCAGTTTGTTCAGTTTCTGGTTCTGACGTTGTTCCTCCAACAGAGACTTTCAGAAGATATCCAACATCTTTCTGCAAACGCTGAAGGAGCTCACCGTCCTGTAGAAGTAAAGTCCACTCTGTCCTTCCTGGTAAACATCATCTCCAGTCCAGGCTGGTGTCCAGGTGAACACGGAGATGTTCCCACACCAGGTCTCTGCCCTCCGTCTCTTCCATCACACCTGCAGAGTAATCTGAGTACTTCTGGAGATGACAGGACTTGTCTCAGGTGGACCCTGTCATGGACACGATTCATCCATGAACCCAGTCTGTCTGGTGTTCGAGTCCGCCGGTCCCACTCAGGTTTGAGTCCTTCGGTCCCACTCAGGTTCGAGTCCGCCGGTCCCACTCAGGTTCGAGTCCTTCAGTCCCACTCAGGTTCGAGTCCGCCGATCCCACTCAGGTTCGAGTCCTTCAGTCCCACTCAGGTTTGAGTCCTTCGGTCCCACTCAGGTTTGAATCCATCGGTCCCACTCAGGTTTGAGTCCATCGCTCCCACTCAGGTTCGAGTCTATCGGACCCACTCAGGGTGAGTCCTTCGGTCCCACTCAGGTTCGAGTCCGTTGGTCCCACTCAGGGTGAGTTCTTCGGTCCCACTCAGGTTTGAGTCCTTCGGTCCCACTCAGGTTCGAGTCCTTCGGTCCCACTCAGGTTTGAGTCCGCCGGTCCCACTCAGGTTTGAGTCCATCGCTCCCACTCAGGTTCGAGTCTGTCGCTCCCACTCAGGGTGAGTCCTTCGGTCCCACTCAGGTTCGAGTCCGTTGGTCCCACTCGGGTTCCAGTCCTTGGGTCCCACTCAGGTTTGAATCCATCGCTCCCACTCAGGTTCGAGTCCGTTGGTCCCACTCGGGTTCCAGTCCTTTGGTCCCACTCAGTGTGAGTCCGTCGGACCCCGCTGGTGAAGCAGCACCGAGGACGGGACCAGCGGTTCTGGTCATGTGACCGGTCAGCGTCTGTTTTACATCCTCAGATTTGCTGAATGTTACAAATACTCCAACTATTCAAGCTGACGTCATAAACGTCGTTATAGCGGTTAGATTTAATATTTACTGGGATCCACTTCAGTCCAGATCTCATGATTTGGTTTTCAGTTCTTGGATCAAAACCACTTTTTTTTTTTTTTTAAACTAAATTTATATCAGACTGCTGTGAGTGGAAATGAGTGGAAAATGTGTTGCTAGCCTGAAAACATGCCCTCGCCTCGTCCAAGTACAGTGTGATTACGGTTGCCACGGTTACCTCATCACCCCAACATATCTCTTCCACCCCTCCGTCAGGTCCGCAGCATGGGAGGGTGTGGGCCTGACGGAGAGAGGGATCGTTTTCCATCACGGAGGGTCATAAATCACCCGCCGCGGTCTTGCGTTCCCTCGCCGTCCGCGGCCCGTATCGGCCCGCGCTGCTTCCAGCTCCGATGACCTCCGCCGCTCCTCTGGACCTGTTTACAAGAACTCGGTTCTGGGAACGCAGCGCCCGCGTCGACATCCACCTCTGGCAGCAGTCGGCTGGAGTAGTTGTTTCCTGCAGGACTTTATCACTTCCTGACGTAGTTGTGGAGGAATTCTGCTCCGCTCCTCGCTTCATTGACGGGTTTTTTTGTTTTTTTGGACATCCACGAGTGTCCCACCACCAACCAGAAGGTCAGCAGGTCAAGTCCCACCTCCACCACATGTCTCTGGGCCGACCAGCAGTCAAACCTCCAGGTCCGGGTCCAGGTCCGGGTCAGGGTTGGGGTCCAGGTCTGGGTCCAGGTCCGGGTCCGGGTCCGGGTCCGGGTCCGGGTCCGGGTCCGGATCCAGGTCCAGGTCCGGGTCCAGGTCCAGGTCCAGGTCTGAGTCCAGGTCCAGGTCAGGGTCCAGGTCCGGGTCCAGGTATGAGTCCATGTCCATGTCCAGGTCCAGGTCCAGGTCAGGGTCCAGGTCCGGGTCCGGGTCCAGGTCAGGGTCCAGGTCCAGGTCCACGTCCAGGTCTGAGTCCAGGTCCAGGTCCAGGTCTGAGTCCAGGTCCAGGTCAGGGTCCAGGTCAGGGTCCAGGTCAGGGTCCAGGTCAGGGTCCAGGTCCAGGTACAGGTCCAGGTCTGAGTCCATGTCCATGTCCAGGTCCAGGTCCAGGTCCGGGTCCAGGTCCGGGTCCAGGTCTGAGTCCAGGTCCAGGTCCAGGTCCAGGTCTGAGTCCAGGTCCAGGTCTGAGTCCAGGTCCAGGTCAGGGTCCAGGTCAGGGTCCAGGTCCGGGTCCAGGTCCAGGTCCAGGTCTGAGTCCATGTCCATGTCCATGTCCGGGTCCGGGTCCAGGTCCAGGTCCAGGTCCAGGTCTGAGTCCAGGTCAGGGTCCAGGTCCAGGTCCAGGTCCAGGTCCAGGTCCAGGTCTGAGTCCAGGTCCAGGTCCAGGTCCAGGTCCAGGTCTGAGTCCAGGTCCAGGTCCAGGTCCAGGTCCGGGTCCGGGTCCGGGTCCAGGTCCAGGTCCGGGTCGGGGTCCAGGTCCGGGTCCGGGTCCAGGTCCGGGTCCGGGTCCGGGTCCAGGTCTGAGTCCAGGTCAGGGTCCAGGTCCGGGTCCGGGTCCAGGTCCAGGTCTGAGTCCATGTCCATGTCCATGTCCATGTCCATGTCCAGGTCCGGGTCCGGGTCCAGGTCCAGGTCTGAGTCCATGTCCATGTCCATGTCCAGGTCCAGGTCCGGGTCCAGGTCCAGGTCCAGGTCCAGGTCCAGCTCCAGGTCCAGGTCCAGGTCCAGGTCCGGGTTGTTTGCTGGACGGCTAGTCCTGTAGCATCTGCGTTGTAGCTTCTGGGGTGTTTTTATTTGGACGGTCCAACTCTTGGTGGGACGTCCACTCCTGAGAAGACAGAGCTGTCTCGGCTGTTTCCACCCATGATCTTTGTCACTGTGGAAATCTGAACTCCGGGTTTAAGACCTGGATCAGACTGAAGTGCAGGAACAGCAGCTTCTCTAAGACCACCGCTGATGTCTTTCCCTCTTGGTGTTGTGTTAGCATACACCTGAATGCTCCCGAGCAGCAGACTGTGGAAACATCTGGATGTCTGAAGTTCTGCTGATGATCAGCTCCTGACAGCAGCAGGAGGAACCGGGGTCGTCCTTGTTGTTGTTGTTTTGTTTTATCTTTGTTTTGTTTCTGTTTTATCTTTCTTTTTTTTGTGTGTGTTTTATTTTGTTTTATTTTGTTGTTGTTTTGTTTTGTGTTTTTGTCTTTGTTTGTGTCTCTTTCTGTTTTGTTTGTTTTGTTTTTGTTCCTGGTTTTGTTTATGTCTTTGTTTTGTTGTTTATTTTGTTTCAGTTTTGTTTTGTTGTTGTTTTGTTTGCTTTTTGTTTTGTGCCTCTGTTTTGTTTTGTTTATTTTGTTTTGTTGTTTTGTTTTTGTTTTGATTTGGTTTTCTTTTCTTGTTTTGTTTCTTTTTTTGTTTGTTTTGTTTTTGTTTTGTTTCCCAGATTTATTTAAATAAATAATGGCATGCTGACAAAAGTTAGATGTTGTTTATCTGAAGTCATATTTGTACACACCCTACCGCTGATGTTTTTTGTTTTTGTTTGTTTTACAAACACAGAAGTAAACATTTATGTGATGTTTCTCAACACTTTCCCTGAACCAGACAAGTCTTTTGTTTTGTTTTCTTTTCTTTTGTTTTGTTTTTTTGTTTTGTTTTTTTGTTTTGTTTTGATTTGTTTTGTTTTGTTTTCTTTAACCCTCCGGTCCTTGTTTGACAGTTGTGCAGTAATTTCCCACATGTGGGAAGTGTTCGGATGAAAAGAAAAACACGATGTCACGGGTGTTTCCTGCCTTTCATTAAGAACCCACTCCACGGGCAGAAGCGAAGGTTTCCACTCGAAAGAAAACCACGCAAATTGCGCGCATCAGTCAAAGTGTCGTTTCCGCCGTCAGTTCACGACAGCAGCCGCGCTCGCGTCCACGCGGCTCCCCCTCTGCTGAGTAATGGCGTGTTCGGCGGGGAGAGTCCGCGTGGACGCCGTGAGCTCCACGCCGAGTAAAACGCTGCACAATTAGAGGAGCTGATTGCAGCTGCGGCGGCGGCCAAGCGCTCATTTCCATTGTTAAGAACCAAAAGAAAACATTTCTGTCTGAGCCGAAAACGGTTCGGCCCGCGTGGCCGTGGGCTGCCAGCCACTTCTGCTAGTTCATCATAATTAGCTACAACAACATCATATTCGTGGGCCGCGGGTACCGAGAACTGCCGTGACATATTCTTTCAATTAGCTAGCTTTTTATGACCGCCTTAGAAAAATAAAAAATAAAAAAATAAAAGTTTGCACCAAAGCGGCGCACATTCCAGAACACGCACGAGCACGTTTCATGAGAAAACCGCTGAGATATCCGTGCACGTGGGCGTGCACGCACACAGATGCCGTTAGATCAATAAAGATTAGTGAAGCTGCCTGTTGAAATGTTCCACGTTACAGCACAAATAAACATAAACAATAAAGGTACGCGTCATTAAAGGGGCGGGGCTTTGATTGACAGCTGGCTCAAAGTCCCCGCCCTCCCTGGCGGAGGGATCCAGCAGATCTCCACCTGTCCGTTGATTCAAATCTGTTTTTGAGATGATGATTTTACCAGAAGGATCAGAAGCTAAGTGATAACTGTGATTGACAGGAGGTGGGCGTGTCCTGACCACGCCTTCTGTGATCACCTCCAAACTGGATCCAACCGGATCCTTCAGAGACATTAATACCGATGATTTCTCTGTTTATTTGGAGGAAGATAATCGCTTCAAGTATCTGGTTCACTCATCAGATCACTCAAATGAAACGTCGCCATTTTAGGCCTAAAACGATTTAAAACGATTTAAAACGATTTAAAATTATTTAAAATGATTTTAATGATTTTAAACGATTTAAAATTATTTAAAACGATTTAAAACGATTTAAAATCATTTAAAATGATTTAAAACGATTTAAAATGGCCTAAAACCATTTTTTAAAACCATTTCTTCAACCATCTCAGGCCACTTTCACACAGAGATTTTTTTCTTTTTTTTTCACATTAAACCAACTGTGAGACTTCTTCTTCCACCCAGTTTCGGGTCAGGCGGGTCAGGTCCAACATGGCGTCACCAGAACCCTGAATCCGCGTCAGACACCTGCGTGACGTCACCAGAACTTGTCCAGTTCTTTTTCTACACTCGATCTTCACACCTCCTTGTTCTGTAGAAGATCAGGACTTCCAGCTGCTGGACTGTTGTTTCTACCTGGGTTTTAGTTCCCCTCCACCTGTGACCGGGTCGTCTGTGGACATTCAGCGGACCTGAGACAGAACCAGAGACCACCGGACCTGAACCTCGTGAACTTCCCCAACGATAAAGTCCTGCAAACGCACCAAACATGTCAGCTGCTGCGTTCACACAGACGAAAGTGTTTCGAGGTCGCGGCGAGGTCAAACACTCATTTGATGGACAAATGACGCTGACCTAAGCTGTTACCTTTGAACCCCGTTCCCGTGGCAACAGGCTCAGGATGTTATGGACAGCTTGGAGGTCCCAGCACCTGTACACAAGGACAGGATATCCTCCGGTACAACCATGAACTCCAGCAGCCGTCAACACTCCAGCAGCGACGCTGAAACACCGAGTCAGACTCTGAAAATATGAAGAACTAAAGGAACGTAACGGTTTTATTGACAGTAGAGCATAAAAACACATCAGGTATGCAACATGAGACGTTTAAACATTTTAAATTTGGTGGCAGCAACGTTGGGAAACGAGCAACCAAAGGCTGTAAACGTGAGCTGAAGACACCTGAGGAGCATCTGGAGACTAATTAGAGTAATTAGCAACCGCCCAGTGGCATGATGGGATATAACGTCATCTCAGAGAGGCAGAGGTCCACCAATCTGAGAAAAACTGTCTAAACATTGTGGAACAATTTGAGAATAAAGTTTCTTTGTGTAAAATTGACGAGACGTTGAAATTTGATCATTTAGAGCAGATAATAGAATCTGGAGGAATCTCTGTATGTCGGGACATCAGGGTGCACTACATTAAAACATGCATGAGTCTGTAGTGAAAACCCCTGCATGAACTCAGGCCCGGTATCATCTCTGACGGTACGAACCGGGTCAGGTCCTGCCAACTTCATCCAGCTGGTTGGTTAAAGCTAAATCAGGCATAATTCATATTTTAGACAGAAGCATATTTTTATGTTTTTGGGTGCTAGTTGGTTAAAGTTCTACAGGCATTTTAAAAATCGATATGTGAATGTGAGCGCCAACGCTCCAGCAGGTCATAAAGGGGTAACTGCACTAAGAGACCACTGAAACAGGTTCTGGGTTGACCTGGACGGGTTCTGGGTTGGTCTAGGAAGATTCTGGGTTGACCTGGACGGGTTCTGGGTTGGTCTAGGAAGATTCTGGGTTGACCTGGACGGGTTTTGGGTTGGTCTGGGTAGGTTCTGGGTTGACCTGAGTGAGTTCTGGGTTGACCTGGACGGGTTCTGGGTTCGTCTAGACAGGTTCTGGGTTGACCTGGACAGGTTCTGGGTTGGTCTGGGTAGGTTCTGGGTTGACCTGAGTGAGTTCTGGGTTGGTCTGGGTAGGTTCTGGGTTGACCAGGACGAGTTCTGGGTTGACCTGGACGGGTTCTGGGTTGGTCTGGGTAGGTTCTGGGTTGGTCTGGACGAGTTCTGGGTTGGTCTGGATGAGTTCTGGGTTGACCTGGATGGGTTCTGGGGTGAAGCTTAATTGTCCTCCATCCATTGGTCTTGAACATTTCAGCAAGACCGTGCTAAGAAGAAGATCCAGGTCAGTTGAGCAGCTCCGGTCCTGTACCAGAACTCCACCAGAACTCCACCAGAACTCCATCAGCTGGCCACCAGTTGCAGCCTCTCCAACCTTCAAGGCTCACATCCCCCAACCAGACAAAAACATGGTGATGGAAACCGAGCCAGGACCTTCTCTTGCTGCTTTTTCGGCCGATTCTTTTTGTTGTTGTTGCTTTCTTTGAGACGCTGGGGACATTCCTGCTGCTTGTTGGTCTGAATTACTCGCAGCTGCCCACTCCCACTTCCACAGAGCGGAGGAGACTATCTCCCTCAGGATCTGCAGCATTTCTCTTTCCTATGAAATCATTCCAGCAGAGTAGCTTTTAAAAGATGTCATTTCACATTTTCCTCCTCTCTTTGGGGGTTGGTGGTGGGGGAAGGGTGAGGGTGGGGGTGGGGGTGGGGGGAGGTCCCACTCTGATGTGCAGATGGCCGAGCTGGCATGAACGTGGATGCGCTGCCCCCTGCTGTCTGGATTTAAAACTGCATGTGGTTTTTACACTTGAAATAAGTCAACATGGGGACTTGTTCTTCCTCTGACACCTGTCTGGGGGGGGGGTTGGGGGGGGGGTACACCTGGTCATGTTGAGACCTTACCACGAGGAGCTCTTGTGAAGACCAGAACTATACTGGGATGGTACAACTCCATAGCAACATCACGCTGTGGAGACCACACCAAAGCTTGGTACCAAAGAGTCCACGTCATGGTCTGGTCCACGTCCAGGGTTGTGGATCCACACCACATGATGGAGGTTCTGGCGTGGCTTCGTTGGGTGTGAAGTCTGGAGAGAAGCTGCAGTTCTCCTCCTGAGGTGATCGTCTGTCTCGTCTCCAGATGGAGAGGGTGAAGGAGATACTTGGTGGGAGAGATTCCCCCTCTTGGACCGTCCTCAATAAAAACAAACAAAGAAGAGCGCCGCTGGCAGACGGGACCGCGAAGGGTTTGGACCAAACGAGGCGACTCGAACTGCTCATCTGTCAAGGCTGAGAAGGTCTGAGAAGGTCTGAGAAGGAGTGCTTGCTGCCGTCAGAAACGTGGCTCCGGTTCAGAAGCTGGAAAGTGTCTCCTGGGTTCCCCTGGAGGAATCTGATGAAGTTCAGGGAAACGCTGCCCTCAGCTGTCGGGACCAAACAGCAACGAGTCGGAGCTTCATTTAAACAAATCAATAAATTACATCTGAACTTTCCCAAAAAAACCACATAAAGACTCCAGTTGTGTTTATTTGTCCTCCAGCATGTTCTGACAGTTTTATCTTGGAGGAGAAGATTCCCACCTGTTCCTGCAGCCTGAACACTCGGACCAAACACACATCGGTTACTTTCTCCAACAAACACCTCAACATCAGGACCAGACCTCCTGAACATACACAAATACAGAAACTGTCCTCCTAAAACCAGCCTCAGCAGTCTGGAGCGACCTCAGCAGAGTCTCCTGGTTCTGGAGGAGTTCTGGTCCGTTCTGGTTTCCATCCGTACTTCAGATCATTGAGGTTTTTGGACGTTCACTTCTTCACAACATCTCAACCAGGTTCAGGTCTGGACTCTGACCAGGTTCAGGTCAGGACTTTGACCAGGTCAACCAGGCTCAGGTCTGGACTCTGACCAGGTTCAGGTCTGGACTCTGACCAGGTTCAGGTCTGGGCTCTGATCAGTGGTCTCTTAGTCCTTAAATTATGAACAATTATGTTCTTTATTCACATAGATAGATAGAGGAACTGCAGGTCTGGATCCAGACCCTAGTGGTCAGTAGAGGAACCGCAGGTCCGGATCCAGACCCTAGTGGTCAGTAGAGGAACCGCAGGTCCGGATCCAGACCCTAGTGGTCAGTAGAGGAACCGCAGGTCTGGATCCAGACCCTAGTGGTCAGTAGAGGAACCGCAGG